>PVKS010051588.1:0-11088 GCA_004027875.1 Aplodontia rufa | reverse complement strand
GTGCTTATTAGGAAGCTCTTTCCAGTCACTGATCCTGCCGGCAGACAGTGCACAGGTCCGGGGGGTGTCCTCGCCAGTACGCTGTCTTTAAAGCTGTGCGGGATTTTTCCCCCCCTGCAGAAGGGACTCTGGCAAGCGGGAATGTAGGCTGGAGAGTGCAAATGCCTGCCGGCGGGCCAGCCAGCGGGCACCGCCGCGCAGGTGCGTGGGACAAAGAATCCCTGTTCGCTCGCTGGTAGGTTTCTATTCCCCAAAACCAATGCTGAGATCAGAACTGGTGATTCATAATGCCTTTTCCCAAAATGCACCTTAAAAAACTGATGAGAAGCCGGAGATATCCTGATCAGTCACGGGGGTGCAATGGAAGCCTTTTGTCTTCAGGACGCCATCTTCCTGGATAATCCATAAATTATATCTTGACAGATTTCACTTTATGTTATTCTAACAGTATTTTCTCAACCTCTTTTAGAATATTATTACTCATTGTCCCACTAAATTTATTCGCTGAGGTTAACTTTTCATTTATCTGAAAATCAACACTTATACTTTAGACAACTGAATAGTCCTGGTACTATCTTTCAATAAAGTGCCAAATAAAAAACACTGAACCATTTTCCTTTTTTAAAAGTGGATTATCTGATATTTCTCTTTATATCAAGTGTTTGAACAATTGGTTTTATGGAAAAGCTAAAGAAGTTTATTTTCTCTTGACCCATTTCTTCCACAGCAATTGATATTTGAACAAATGAATAACCTAACATATTTTAATATTTTAGCATGGGTATTGCATCATTGAATAATGAACAAAATTATTTGTGATTTAATACAACAACAAAATATTCAATTGACTGTTTCTTAAAAATGCAAAATTCATTTTTCCCCTTGGTTTTACATGAGGGGTATAAAACAATAATAAAGAAAAAGGTGTAAAATGGAAATGTAGTAATTTAAAGTTATATCTATGTTATTGGATTTATGCATTGAATGGCCATAAAAAACCAATGAGACTACCACATATGGCCTCATTGCATGTGCTCAACTCTACTGTTGTAGCTCAAAGGCATCCACTGACATTATATACATTAATAAACATTGCTGTGTCTCAATAAAACTTTATGGACACTAATGATTGAATATTATACAACTTGATTTTGTTATTCTTTATTAAGAATGCAAAATTGTACCCTAAATACATGACAATATTCAAGTTAAATTGAAACCCCAGAGCCTGGTCATTAGTTGTTTCAAAGAATTCTAGAATATATGACCAAATCTTGAATGATTTTGGGTCAAACTTGTTTAATTTTTTAGAAACTAAATTGAGGTTATAAACTGTTAAATCATATAAGTTGTGCAGGAAGTTAATGGTAACAGAGCTAGAAACATTGATTTAAATTTCCAAAGCAATATATTTTCTTTTCCATAGCAAGATTATTTATATAGTTATAGTAATGAACATATACTTTTTTATTTTACAATATTTTTCACTTTTTGGTAAAATATATCATAAGTATAAAGGTGTGCAAACACAATGGATAGATTAAATAGTAATAATAATAATAATAATAAGGCAATGTAGTATTTCAAGCTTAAAACAGAGTTGATAATTGGATACCTGACTTTTTAAGTTTATATATAATTCTTTCAATATTTCACAAATTTGGGGGGACCTTCACTGTAATTAGTTTTTCTTTTAAAAATAGATTAACATTCTCAGGTTAAGAAGGTGCCATTAGCTTCTTAGCTTCCTAAAAGTTTCTCTGGTACTCCACATTTCAGTCCATTAGGCTGGGACTTCAGTAATTCTACCCCACCTCTTCCTGTGACTATGCCTGTGACTTTGGCAACCCACTCCTCTGTTTGGAAAGACTCCGTTCCCTCACATCTTGGTGAGGGAGTAGCGTTGCCAAAGTTTCTCTTATTTTCATCAGGACTATGAGATTTCATGTAGATTAGGGCCTAAAGTAAGGGAACATAAAAAATACTCTTGGGGGAATTTTTTCTACTGTCTCTGAGGATTGGGAAACTCCTTTCTCATTCCTCAAGACAAAACTAGAGCAGTTCTGAAAACTCTCCATTGACTCTTTTTTTTTTTAAATTGGTGCATTACAGTTATAAATAATGTTGGGATTTGTTGTCTCATATTCATAGATGAACACAATACATATACTTTGGTCAACATACCCCCACTCAGCACTCTCTCATCTCCCTCTTCCTGTTTTTTCATCCTGTGCCTCTCTTTCTGGGTTATGTATTTATTCTAATACATAATTACACTGTAATTATGTATTTATTCTAATACACCAAGTATAGTGACATAATTTTTATACCCAAGAAGAACAATTTACATGTGTAACAATAGTATGTGCAATGACATACTTATAAAAGCTTAGTGTGTACCTTGTTCAAACATTTCCCCTTCCCTTCCCTTCCTTCCACCCACTGTTCTTATTAGATGTATTTGACAATATGATAAATATTAAGTTTTTCTAATAAAAGCATGCAGTATAACCAATTTTAATTCAGTCCCCCCATCCCCTGATTTCTCTTCCATTTACTAGTGTTTTTTAGTGAGATATATATATATATATATATATATATATATATATATATGATTTACTATGTTACGTTCATATTTGGACATGAACAATTTAAGTCTGATTCCTTCCATTAACTTCTTATTTCATGCCTCCTTCCCACATTTTCTTCCCCTTTGACTATTCCTCTGCTCTTTTCTTTATTTCAGGTTAGCTTCCACAACCAGAGACAACATTTGATCTTTGGTTCTTTTTCAGACTGGCTTATTTCACTTATCATGTATTCCTCCAATTCCATCCACTTGCCAGCTAATGGCCTAATGTCATTCTCCCTTGTCACTGAATAATACTCCATTGTGTGTATTTACAAAATTTTCTTTATCCATTCATCTGCTGAAAGGCACTTTGGTTGGTTCCATAGCTTAGCTATTGTGAATTGAGCTGCCATGAACAGTGATGTGGCTGCATTACTGTAGTATGCTGCTTTTAGGTCCTTTGTTTATACACCTGGGAGTGGGATAGCTGAGCCAATGGTGGATCCATTCCTAGTGTTTTAAGAAATCTCCAAACTGCTTTCCATAGTGGTTGTACCAGCTTGAAGTCCCACCAACAATGCATAAGTATACTCTTTTCCCCACAACCCCACCAACATTTATTGACTCTTGGTGCCCACTTCCATGTTTGGGCTGTCTTAGGTGAAGTTGGATGATACTTTGTGAAAAAAATGGAGAAACTCACCTCCAGCTTGATGATATTTTAAATGCTAACCCTCTTTTCCAATACACTTTTCTCATTATTCTTATTATTGTATTATAGTTATGCATAATTATTGGATATTTTGACAAAATTATATATGCATGAAATTTAGTTTTCTCCATTTCAATTCTCAGAGCCACTCCATTTGCCTCTCCTCATTGCTTCCCTAACTGGACTTCCTCTTATTCATTTATTTATTTATTTTTAATTGGTGGTTTAAAGTTATACATAAAGGTGGAATTCACTGATATATCTTATGCATAAACAATATATACACATTTTTGCTCACACACACATACTCATACATATCACAATTTCGTCAAATTTATTCTGCATTACCTCCCCTATCCCATCCTTCCTCCATCCCTCTCAATCTTCCCTTATACTACACTGGTCTTCCCCTTGTCTTAATGATTTTAAAACCCCCACCTCTTTTTATTTCTTTTATATTGCTCTAGCTTAAACACATGAGAAAAAACACTGGATCCTTGACTTTGAGTCTGGCTTATTTCTCTTAGCATGATGTTCTCCATTTCCCTCCATTTACCACCAAATGCCATGATTTCATTCATCTTTATGGTTGAGTACAACTCAATTGTATACAGGTTCCACATTTTATTAATCTATTCATCTATCGATGGGCACCTAAGCTGGTTCCATAACTTGGCTACTGTGAATTGTGTTACTATAAGCATTGACATTCCGACTGGAGTGAAATGACTAGTCTTTATTTGCATTTCTCTGACGGCTAGAGACTCTGAACATTTTTCCATGTATTTGTTGACCTTTTGTGTTTCTTTTAAGAAATATCTGTTTAGTTCTTTTCCAAATTGTTGGTTGTGCTTTTTTCTTTGGTTTTAAGGTTTTTTTTTTTTAAGTTCTTCATATATTCTGGATATTAATTCCCTGTCAGAGGAATAGCTGGTCAAGATTTTCTCCTATTCCATAGGCTCTCTTTTCATGCTTTTAATCATTTCTGATTATTAATTTGGTGTTATCCCATTTATTGATTACTGGTTTTATTTCTTGAGTTTTAGAGCTCTTGTTAAGGATTTTAGGACACATTTTTCTCATTCTCTGTAGAATATATTTGACATTTTGATGGGAATGCATTAATCTGTAAATGACTTGTTGATATTGCCATTTAGGGAATATTATTTTTGCCTATCAAAGAACATAGAAGGTCTTCCTGTCTTCTAAGGTCTTTTTCAATTTTTATCTCCAACTTATCTTTTACCCTGCTTGAATTCTAGGCTTTATCTCCTACCCCTTTCCTTCAGAGGCCTCTGAAACCCTAAGCCAGGACAAATGCTTGCTTCATTGTTCTGCATAGCTTGTTGGAATAATTTTTTCTTTGCTATTTCTTATCTTTGAGAATATTTATTAATTTTAGACTCATGCATGAAAAAGTAGGTAGCTTTTATATTTAATATAGCACTGCAAAATTTTTCTATGGGAGGATGTAAAAATGCAAGTATAGCTTATCACACTTGTTACAATTAGAAGTTTTGATTGGTCATTTAAAAATAAAATTGAAAATTATTCCAACAAGCACAATGGGCCCTGAAGTAATATGTTATTATTGATATATGATATCTTGTATATAGCTTTAATTGAAAAGAAATGACAAAACAGTATTACAGTGTAATTTCCATTTTAAAATTTTAGTATAGCTCTTTAATGTTGACAGAATTAAGAATAATTTTGTTTCTTCTACTTGCTTGTTTCCTAGTTATCTGAAAGTGAAATGGATTGCTTGTAATATGGTTTATCAGAAAGTTAGGGACATAATCTTATCAATCACATTTCAGTGAACAGAAATAATTCCATTAATAGAAAGGTAACTTACAGATTGATTGATTTGCTTTCTCTTTTGACAACACCTTATGGGCGTCTTTCTATCTCAGCACATGTTCATTAACCTCATTTATTTAAAACTGTATTATTTAACTGCCTAAAGGTATTATTTTTTATCAATTCTATGTTGATGGACAAAATGGTTATGTTAATGCTATAATAAAACTCTTTGTATTTATACTTTTGCACATTTGTAAGAGTATTTCAAAGGAAAATTTTCTAGTAAAGGAATTGCTAGATCAGAGAGAATACTAATATATTAATATGAAAAAATAGAGCTTTTATTTGTCAAACACTCCTATAAAATCTATCACAATACTCATAATACTGGGGTATGATTGCCACTATTTCCCTACATTCTCAAAAACACTAATTATTATTCACATCTTTGTTTTTCAAAATGAAGACACTATCAGAAAAATTGCTTTGTAGTTTTTTCTTACTGTTTATTTTTTATCTTTCAGCCATTCTATAATGTCCTGCAGTATAGAGGCGTCAATATTAAAAAAATAAAATTGATATTAGTTTTGAAGTGATATAGATGCTGTTTGAAGAAACTAGTGTAGAATATTAATCTCTAGTCATGTTATCTTGATGAGTTATTGACTCAGCAATTCTTTAAGATTTCTCTTTTTATTTTTCTCTCCGGAATTTATTTTCAGACATTTCTAAATATTTAAGACAAAAATTCAGATGATTTCAGGAATTCCTCTGATGCACGAATATACCCTTATTAGATTATAATTCATACTCAAATAGAATTGATTCAATTAATCAGTTTGCTGCAATTTAAATATCAAAGATGATGATGAATATGAATTTTCCTTTCATATGTTTTTCTGGGGGGGGAGTTATGGCTTGAATTCAGGCTCTTGTGCATGCTAGGCAAGCACTCTACAATTAAGCTACATCCCCAGCCCCTTCTTCACTTGAAATGTTCATCTCTTAATATATTTAAAAGTAATAATTTCAGTATGAATAGCTTTTTTCTCCTGTATCCTATGTCTTCATGCTCTTTCCTCTTATTCATTTCCAGAAAATTCTCTCTGCTCCTACAAGACATTAAAATATGAATCATAAGAATGAAATGTTCCTTCTCCTAGGTATTTTAGCATTTTAACTATATTTAAGATTTCTAGTTATAAATCTATGATAATGAAACTTCAAGAGGTAATTCACCCTAAAAATCAGCTTGTTATTGTGGCATCATACAAAAGGCATAGCTTCCAGATTAAAAATTTTGCATTGATTCATTGAAGAAATTTAGGGGGAAATGTGGTCATTTTCTGTCATGCCTGGAGGTTAACAGCATATATCAGTTTCCTAATAAAAGGCACAGATGATCAGAGTGATTTATAAGAACATTATTTCAAGAATAGAGAAATGTATAAGGCAGCATTTTTCAGAACAACTAAGTCACAGTAGTATGACTCCTTATGGCAAAATTTCTTTAGAAGGCTTATAAGCCTATTAATTCTTCAGTAAGAGGATTCCATTGGACAGGGTGTTAAGAGTATCTAGAGGGCCCAGACGGTGAAGTTTGGAATAAGGTGTACTTTTAGGGTTCTAAAGTAGATTTAACAATACCTACAGCTTAATCAAGTCTTTATTCTATGAAGACTGCAAAATTTACATTTGTGGCACAAAAAATATCTGAGTAGAGATTAGGCTGTCTTTGGTGCAGAAATGAGTCCAGCAACAATAAGAGGTTGCAGGAGGCATTGAAGTTTATAGGTGCATTGCAGACCCATAGAGTAATTGCAGTAACTCTTCCAGTTAGAATTCTCCTTGTGTACAACTTGGAATCTGTCCCTTCTGTGGGGAGCTAACAGGCCTTGAGAGAAAGTACGTGCCATGTAGCAGGTCAGTTCCTGGACGAAGGTCAAGAGGTTAATTGGAAAGGATTGACTATCTTGTTTTGGTAGACTGGCCGACAACTTCCTCCAGGTGCACATTCCTCCATGCTGATATGGTCTGGGAAAATTGTAACTGCTTGTAACCTCTTTTGCATGCAAGAGATTGTACTCAATGAATATATAAGTGTGGTTAATGGGAATAAAGTTGCTAGCTTGTTTTCACCAAGAAGTGTGTGTGGCTTATTGTCTTCGCTGGACGAACGCAACGTGACAAATGGTGCCGAAAGCCGGGAAACTGATTTAAACGGACGACATTAAGTCGGTAAGTTATAGCCTAGATACTGCTATAAGCAGGGAAAAAAAAAATAACCACATTGACGGGGCTCACTATCAGCGAGGAAAAATAACCGCATTGACGGAGCTCGCTATCAGCGAGGAAAAATAACCGCATTGACGGGGTTCTAGAGCAATATTTTTGATGTTTTGTGTCTCTCTTGTCATTTTTGTCTCTTTTATTCCTATAACTTGTGTTTTAGTCATTATGGGGTCAGAAGTTTGTCGTTTGAGAATGGAACGTTCACTGAGAGAACTATTGAAAAGAAATGGTACTCCTTTAAAAACAGCAACTGCACGAGATTTTGTAAGGACTATAGAAAAACATGCTTGTTGGTTTATTGAGGAAGGATTACTTAATGTCCCTCAGTGGGAGCATCTGAGAGAGGATCTAAAAAAAGCTGAAGCTTCCAATCCTCTCCCAGTTGGGACTTTAGCCATTTGGTCTTTGATTAGTAGTTGTTTGGTGTCTTCTAATGCAGACATGGTTGAGCCCCTAACGGAGGCTAAAAAAGCGTTGGAGGAAGTCTTGCATAAGGGACAGAACGAAAGGGATGGTGATTCTGCATCGGATGAGGAAAAAGGATTATCTCAGGATGTATTGCATAAATTGGATTTAAAACATCATTCCTCTTTTCCTTCTGCCCCTAGCCCTCCACCACCGCCATTAGTTTCTAGCAATCCCTTTCTGGAATTATTGCCTCCTAGTCATGATAAACGCAAGCAGTTTGCTGTTTGCCCGGCAATAAATTCTGATTTAATTGATGATGCTGGACTCAGACGGAGGCCAGATAATTTGTTTAGCCCTGTGTTTGAAGACCAGCAAAACCAGAGATTTCACCAGACTTTTCCCTTTAAGGATGTAAAACAATTAAAAGAGGCAGTTATGACTTATGGAGTTCAAGCTGCATTTACCCTCTCTATGTTGGAATCTGTTGGAAATCAAAATCTGACGCCTACTGATTGGACTAACTTGGCTAAAGCTTGTTTGTCGGGAGGGCAATATTTAACCTGGAAGGTTGGCTTCCAGGAGGCTTGTTTAGAAACAGCACGTAGGAATGCTGCCTCAGGGAATCCTCAGTGGAATTTAGACATGCTTATGGGAATGGGTCAGTTTGAGGGGCAGGCTCAACAGATAAATTATCACCCTTCACTTAAGGTTTCTCTGACAATGTTTGGTATGCATCCCCATACGATAATTACTCCTTATAGCATGGAACAATTACAATATCTCTGTTCTACCCTAGATTGTTGGACAATTCTTTTAGCAAGTACTCATGCTCGATTTGATAATCATCTCCCTTCTAATTCCTTATTACATTTTTGGGCTAGACATCTGGTGGTTTTTCCAAAAATCACCAGGACTACACCCATAAAAGATGCCACTTTAATATTTACTGATGGATCTAAGGATGGCACTGGAGCCATTACTATCAATGGATCCACTCACACTTTACTGTTCCCAGTCCACTCAGCTCAACAGACAGAACTATTGACAGTTTTAGCTGTTTTTTCAGAACATTTTGAACCCTTTAACCTATTTTCAGATAGCATATATGTAGTTAATGCTGTTCAAAGTCTCGAGCTGGCTGGACACATTGCTGTTCGCTCTCCCATTCGTCAGCATCTGCTACAGTTGCAGCAATTGATTTGGGACAGGAAAAATCCCTTTTATATCACTCATATTCGTGCTCATTCTGGTCTCCCTGGTCCTCTTTCTCATGGTAATCATGTTACTGATCTTGCCACGTGCGATGTCCATATCTTTTCTGCATTGCGATCTGCTATTGATTTTCATAACCAATTTCATGTTAACTCCTCAGCATTACGTCACCGTTTTGCTATATCTAAGGAAGAAGCCAGACACATCGTCAAAAGCTGCACTAACTGTGTTACCTTTCTTCCTCAAGTAACTTATGGAGTCAACCCTAAAGGACTGCTACCTAATCATCTATGGCAAATGGATGTCACCCATTTTCCTGAATTTGGAAAATTGCAATTTCTTCATGTTTCTGTTGATACATTTTCAGGATTCATTATGGCCACACCTTTGTCTGGAGAAAAAACAAAGGACGTTATTACTCATTGCCTCTTAACATTTTCCATTCTAGGTTTACCCAAACAACTTAAGACTGATAATGGATCTGCATATACTTCTAATACATTTAAAAATTTCTGTGCTAACTTTCATATTCAACATATTACAGACATTCCTTACAACCCAACTGTACAAGGCATTGTTGAACGGGCTCATCTTACCATCAAAACTATATTACATAAACAGAAGGGGGGAATAGGGGCGGTGTACAGAACGCCCAAAGATAGGTTATCTGCTGTATTATTTACATTAAATTTTTTAAATCTAGATTCCCACAACAGGTCAGGTGCAGATAGATTTGCTGACCCACAACGTAAGCCCAAGGCATGGGTTATGTGGAAAGACATATTGACTGGTCAATGGAAAGGCCCAGATCCTGTATTGATCTGGAGCCGAGGCTCTGTTTGTGTTTTTCCTTAGAATGCTACAGGACCCATTTGGGTGCCCGAGAGGCTGACTTGAGCTAGCCGTGATCCGAGCAACGACAACTCGAACAACGATGAAGACACTCCATATTCTTCTCCTATGCTGTTTGCTGATACAGAACTCTTTGTTCCAATGATGGAACAAAGGGACAATGTTTGGGTCTGCCTAGCCAAGATAGCTAAGACGGATGATATCTGCATCAGACAAGATATTCACTTGGGACTTATTCTGGGCTCCTGTTTGCTACCGGTGTGTCGACCTGCTAGTGAGATTGGAAATCTTACCTTTTTCTCCAACTTCAACAAGATAATGACTTATTCAGACTCTTCCAAATGGGGAAACTCTTCCTTTCGCTTACCTAAGGACTCTATTCAGCTCATCACTCCTAATATTGTAATTTCTCCCAATGATACTTGTGCTGAATATACAAAATGTACTTCTAAATGTCTAGATGTGGGTAAACGACAGTTATGCAATCACACTGAACGGGTTGTGTCTGGTATTGATTATACTATTCTTCCTAAGGGATGGTTTTTCTCTTGTGGTAACTATACATTTAATTACATTCCTGCTAACCTATCTGAAGGGACTCAATGTTGTTTAAGCCGTTTGACTGTATTTTTACCTTCTATTACTGATATTTTACCCCATCACCCAGCAAAGAGATTAAAAAGAGGCCTTCCTTCAGCTAAAAATTGTAATGATAAAGTGCATCTTCTCTCTAAAACTGAAGTAGATGCGCTAACGTTTTCCTTGGTAGGGATACCCGGCCTGGCAGTAGGCGCTTATAAGTCTCTCACAAAATTAGCCTGTGTTATGGTGAAAAATATTAATCATACCTCCACCGCCCTTTCTTTACTAAATGAAGAACAACGTGTACTACGACAAGGAATTTTAGATAATAGAGCTGCTATTGATTACCTTTTACTTCTGCATCACCAAGGTTGCCGGTCAGTAAAGAATATGTGTTGCTTTAACCTCTCTGACAACTCCCTCAGTATCTCTGAGGAAATTGATAAACTAAAAACCTTAGCTACACACATCACCCAGGATACTGGCGCTAAGAGCCTATTTGGTTGGCTGACTTCATGGCTCCCTAACTTCTCCTGGCTCAAGGAGTTGTTTTTGGGAATCATATTTG
Organism: Aplodontia rufa; assembly: GCA_004027875.1. Classification (NCBI taxonomy): domain Eukaryota; kingdom Metazoa; phylum Chordata; class Mammalia; order Rodentia; family Aplodontiidae; genus Aplodontia; species Aplodontia rufa. Next base: position 84 of record PVKS010051588.1, on the reverse strand, counting down.
CCTTGGCCTGTGCTATTATTGTATGCATCGCTGGTCGATGTGTACTATACATCTTCCTGCACCCCTGGACACCCTGTGGCAAGC
>PVKS010051587.1:0-10961 GCA_004027875.1 Aplodontia rufa | reverse complement strand
TGAAAGGGAGACATTATGATCCTTGGGGGATCCTTTCTTTTTAAATTAATTAATCTTTTGTCTCTGGTTTTTGTTTTCCCCAACATTTAGTTGTGTTTGTGGTGCTGGGGCTCAAACCCGGGTCCTCAAGCATGCTGTTCAAGTGTCTTAACCGCTGAGCCACCGCTCCAGCCCTGTTATGTACACATTTAAAGCATGACGTGAAGTTGACACAGGCCAGTCCTAAGTCCACCCAGGAGCTGTCTGTGGTGCTGAACCCTCTGCCTAGCTCTTTAGCACTCACTCACTGTGGAGCGGAGTGAGCCCCTGGGTCTCGTTCATGGCCCCTACTCTGAGAAACCTTCCTGATTTCCTCTCTTCTCAATGTAACCTGCAGGTGTTGATGCATGTCCTCTGTGTCCCAAACTATCCTTCAACCACCGAACAGCCCAGATCCTGGTCTAGTCTCTTCATGTACCCACCCCAGCTCAGCCTGAAAATGAAGTGGGCAATTTGAGTTCTTGACCTGGTTCTAAACTTCTTGCAGATTCTGCAGCGTATCCAGCTGTGCTCCTCAGCACTTGAGTGGCAGCTGTCAAGTCATCTTTAAGGAGGGCAAGGAGGGCTGTGTTCTTCACAAAAGAGGCAGAGGCCAGGTGCCGTGGTGCACGCCTGTAATCCCAGCAGCTCAGGAAGTTGGGGCAGAAGGTTCACAGGTTCAAAGCCAGCCTCAGCAACTTAGCGAGGTCCTGAGCAACTTAGTAAAACCTTGTCTTGAAATAAAAAATAAAAAGGCCTGGGGGTGTGGCTCAGGGGTTAAGTGTCCTCGGGTTCAATCCTTGGTACGGAAAAACAAAAAAATGTTGCGACCATCTAGGTCTCCAGAAAAATGAGTTGCGTTTTGCTGCGTAGTGCTGGGAATTCCTCTTCCCCTCTCTGAGGAGTCTCAAGTGTACTTCCATTCATTTATTCGTGAGTCTGCATGGGAACATTGCAAACATCTGCTGTGTACTAAGTTGGGAGCCCTGATGACCAACAAAGCATGTTCTTGCTGCCAAGGAGGTCTTGCTCCACGGGGTGGAGAGGAAGGTGGCCGATCGCACTGCTGCACTGATTGGCCATGCGGGTTTCTGTTCAGGTGGCCAACGCAGCAGAGGCACCCAGCTCTAAGCCAGCGTGGAGTGAAGGACAGGAAGGCTCCCTGCAGGAAGTGCTTCCTGAGGTAACACCTGAGGCAGAGGAAGAGTTGCACAGAGGGACACTTGAAGAGGAGCTCTGGGGGGGGGGGAGGAAGCTCCTGCAGTGTCTGGGGTAGGTACAGGGGAGCCTGCATTGATGAAATCACCCCGAACCTGGAGAGCCTGTGCACAAAAACGCATTAGCGATGGCAAGAACCCAGGATGAAAACGTAAGCAAGCACCAGCGGTCCTTTGGGTCACACTAAAATGTTTAGCCTAAATCTCCAGGGAAACAACAACAGGTTTAATCAGGAGAATGATCTGGTCAGATTGCAAATAGAGAGTGCCCCTGGTTGCAGTGCTGAATCGGAGGGGCCCGAAGGCTGGAGGGGGAGGAGCCGGGCTCTAAGAGCCCAGGTAGAGGACAGGAGGGGCCGGTACCAGGCGCGTGACAGGAGTGATGGAGCAAAATGGGTAAAATTGAGAGACATTCATGAGGTCCCGTTGACTGGGCATACAGACGGTGTGAAAAATGGATCCAAGTTCCAGTTCTCCTGATGGGAAAACTGGACATCAGGAGGGCCATTTCCTGGCTGGGAGGACACAGGTCGGGTGCGGTGGGGGTGCGGCCTGCTTTCCATTTCGGACCCAGTGCATCCAAATGAAGACGTAAAAGCGCAGAGCCCAGCAAAGGGTCTTGATGGGCGGCAGAGACAGAGTTCAGATGCAAACGCTTCTGACTTCTCTTCCTTGCGCTTGGTTCCCCAAAGGATCTTTTCCCTTCCTGAGCTCTGTGAGCTTGTTGGTGCCACACAATTAGGCACTTAATTGCTTCCTAATTGATATGTGCCTTAGTCTGTCTCACCAGGCAGATCTGCAAGCTCCTCCAGGGCAGAGGGCTCCTCCTATGATGCCCTCCGCAGGCCCCGGGGAGCCTCAGGAGACTCGCGAGCTAAATGAATGGAGGAGGGGGCACGGCCAGCTTGCCGGTCACCGAGGGCCACCTGGACCTCAGTTTTCCCATCTGTGGAAAGGGCATCCTCAGCCCTGCCCCAGCCCTTCTGTGATCTTGAGAACTTTCCTTTCGCTCATCACCCCACAAAAGAAAGAAGGAGCAGAAGGGGATGCGGCTCATTGGTCCTGAAATGCACTCCCCGGACTGGTCCAACCTCAGGACGCTTAGGCAGAAAATAGAAATTTAAAAAAAGAAAAGTAAAAACGAACAAATATGAGCTAAGCAAATTGTCACCAGCAGTAGCAGGCACTTCACAAAATAAGAGAATGCTGTGGCGATTACACCGACAAACAAATCACTTCCCCAAGTGCTTCTTGGGGGAATTACAGCTCCTGGAAATGAAACACAAACAGATTATTAAAAAGGAGCTCCCCGTTGGGAGAGAAACAGTATTTACAAGAGAAGATGTGCCTAGCCAGACCTCTAATTGCCGTTCATTAGCTCGTATTGATTTAATTAGCTGCTACACTCAGGTCGGAATTGCCTGCTGCCCACAGCAGGGGACGGGTGGAGAGAGGGGCTCACACTGACCCAGCAGACTCTCGCCATCACTCACCCCGCCGCCCGCTCCCCTGAAACACGGGGTCAGCTCACAGGGTGTCCTTGCGGTGGCATAGTGGAGGCCGGTGGCCCGAGGAGGCAGCCAGCCACGTCCGGATCGCTGTGGGCCACTGTGTCTCACATGTGCTTGGGCTGGGGCGGCTGGGAGGAGCTAATTAGCTGCAGTAATTAGAGAGAGAGTCTTCGGAATGTGGAATTAGAGTGGCGTGGTGGAAGCCCGGGAGGTATATGGCCCAGGCTGGCTGTGGAGGAGCAGGCCAGGGAAGATGAGGCCACCACCCAGAGGGTCCTCTGGCCCCTGCAGGGAGACTCCCCTACGCCCTTCTCCTGGGTTGCCACACTGATGTCAGCGACGGTGGCCTCTCCATCCCTCAGTGACCCAGAGACTCCAACAGAGCAGACATTTCCAGACGAAGAAAGAAGGCCATTACCGCTCTCACAGTGGTCGTCTGGGACCAATTGTTTTGAAGATTTGGGGTTTATAATTGCAAGTGATTAATGAGGGAGTTGGCAATCAGGCTTAAAAGGTTGCTAATTGCTCTTTTAACATAATTGTGTCCGAGCAAGAGAGCCAGAGCAGAGCGCGTACGCCTGGGCTTCACGTGCAGAATATGCAATGCAGGACAGAGAGCCCTGTCTGTGCTGCCTGCCCTCCTGTGTCCCTCCTGTGCCCCTCCCTTGTCCTTATCCCTGCCCCTGCCCCATTACCCACTCCCACCTCACCACCCCTCCCGTGTCCCTCCCTTGTCCCTCCCACCACTTGTCACATTTTGAATGAATCTGCAGTGTGTGGACCCAGTGCCAGGTACCAGGGACACCAGTCCTTACCCTCAAGGGGCTTCCTGTCTGGTGGGCTTAGGGACACAGGCATGGGATTCTCTCACTTGCTTGATTTGTGTCAAGGCAACGGAAACACTGTTCTAGGTGGAGAATGCTTAGGAGCTACGGCATGGTCCAGGGACGGGAGGAAGCAAGAGTTTGCAGGGAATTCTGCAAAGTCACCTCCCTTGGAAGGGTGGCAGGACAAGGGTTGTATAGGACAACTGTGTTAAAGTGTCACACGGTTTAGGAACAGAGGAATGCAACCATGATCTTGGAGAGGCTGAAAATCTATTTTAAATTAATGCATTACCTCCCAGCACTGTTAGAAGTCCTCAGCTCTCCTCACTCAGAGCCCAGTAACTTTCTATTAACACAGTTATAGCAAGCCTGGTGAACAGGTTCACCTTTCACAACCAGAGAAAAGCAGTGATACCCGTACAAAACGCATCTTGTGTGCTGTCTCCCATCCGACAGAGAAAGACGAGGCTTACGGAGGCCAGACCTACGCACGATAGGTCTCAGACGCCCTGGGTGGTGTTCTTTTTCCATCCTTAATTACATTTGTCTCATTTTTCAGGTATGGAGCCAGAGTTTCAAAGTGTGGCAGTGATTTGGCCAAAGCCCACGGGAGTCCCTTCGGCAAGGATTATATACTGGATCCTATAGGAAAGGAAAGAGGAACCAGGCCTTGGGCTCTTGTGGAATTTGCAGGTCACCGGTCGTAATAAATAAGGAGCAGGTGCAGAGATGGCTCCAGAGGAACGGTTCAGGAGGGCATCACAGAGCGGGAAGATCTCGGAGGAGCAAACGCAATAGTTTGGGCAGCTGGAAAGGTTGAGGAGGACGGTCCAGGCAGGGCCCAGCAAGGACACGGGCAAGAACTGGAGTGGAACCGCGTGCCTGAGAGTCGAGGAAGGGGCTGGTGAGGTCAGCGTGGGGCTGAGAGTGAGGAAGTGGTAGGAGATGAAGCCAAGAATCTCACAGAGGAAGCGGTCCCTGCTGTCTCCGTGCAGTGGTCGTGGGGCCTCTCCACAGCTAAGCCCTCCGCGGGCCCTTCTCTTAGTGTCACACACTCATTCCGCAGACATTCAGTGGTGCTTCCTATGTGCGGGATCCGGGGCCCGGTGCTGGGGGTGCATGGTGCAGATCAGAGGCCTGGTGCTGTTCCCAAGGTGGTTACCCTCTGGCGGGAGAGCCTGTGTGGCCAGAGGAAGGAGCCCCGGGCTGGCGTCAGGTCTGGTCCACTGCAGTCCAGGCTTCTCCCTGGTTAGCTGGAGAAGGCCCTGTGCCCTGTCTGCGCTCTCCTGCAGGGTCTCCCTGCATACTCTGTCATGTTCTCTTTGGCCCTGCTTGGCACCTGCCACCCTTTGTAGGTGTCTGTTTGCTGGTTGATCACCTTGGTTGTCCATCTTTCCAGTTTGATGACAGGAATGGCGTCTGCCTTGGTTTCTGTTGCCAAACCCAGTGCCCGGCTCTTAGCCACACGTTCAAATAGAAGTACGGCCCTGGTGGGTGAGAGCTTGTACAAGGCCATGTTTGGCTGGAATTTCTCAGAATCTGTGGTCCAGATGAACTGGTCAGGATTCCAGGAAACCTGGATTCATGTTCTGACTCTAATTTTGACCAGCTGTTTGATCCTGAGAACTCCCTTTACCACCCTGACCCTCGGGATCTTCATCTAGAACATGGCGGTCATCAGTGAGCCTGCTACAGGGTGTTGTCTCAGGAGGAAATGAGCTAAAATAGCACTGAACTTGAAGTCTGAGGCTCAGAGCTCTTCCGTGTTAGGCTATTGAAGATTATTTTTATTGTTATCAGTGTTTCCAAATAGCATAGTGGGCTGCCTTGGGTGGGTGGAGGGAGGAATGGGAAGGTGGTCAGCTAGTGAAGTGGGGGCAGGACATGGGACCTTTGAGCATCACCCAACCCTGAGTGTCAGTCTCCGGCTGGTCTGGGGCTGCAGAGAAATCAGCCCCACAGAGCTCTGATTTAATTAGCGTGCTGATATTGCCCTATTGATCACGCATTTCCAGTCTTCCAGCTGGGGGAATGCGGTTTGCCCATCACCCTCTCGCTGATGGAAAGCCAGAGCTGGCGTTGACTTGTGTATCTAAGCCCAGCTGGGGAGCCCCCGGAACCCCTCCCTCCTCAAGCACATATTTGAGTTTGGATAAATCTGTCTTCCGCCTGCTGAGCAGAGAGCCCTTCTTCATCCTGCCCTGGACCTCCAAGGCCCCCCAACACCTCTTTTCCAATTGAATTCCCTTTAATATATGTTTTTATGAAAAAAGTATTCGCTTTATCTCTGGTGCTAAATGTCCCAATTGTTTCCCTCGAGATGGGTGATACCTCATTAATTTAGCAACTGCCTGGCTCTTCAAGAGCAGCCGTCACCTTAAGATTTTTTCCCCCAACAGCTGTTTTGCTGGATTTGAGCCCCAGTTAACTTGGGGCTCCCTCGGGGTGCTTCTGTCCCCATCCTGTGTGTGTGCTTGGCCTCCATCTCCTCCTCCATTCCTCTCTGCCTCTTTCTCTCCTTCCTCTCCACCTACAGCTCTCTACCCTCATCCTCCCTAACCCTTTCTGGAAAAACAATCCAGACAAGCGTACACACTTAGTAGGACCTGGTCAGAAACGAGAATATTCTATTGTAACCCAGAGAAGACGTCTGGGACTGTCCCTGCCAAGTCCTGCCTGCGATGTTTCCTCAAAGGAGCTGTTAACCCAGGGTTTCCCCAAGTATGCAAGACCCGGCAGGAGCCCCAGGGGTCTGTGGGCAGAGGGGGCCTGCGGTTAAGTAAGTTGGGAAATTCTGCCCGTTATGCAAGGAGCTCTTGGAGGATCACAAAGCGTACTGGGGGTTAAAGTAATGGAATCTCTTGGATTTTGCTTCAGCTCAAGATTTCTGAGCTTACCCACTTCTCCAAATGCCGAGTGGAACCAACTCACGTGGGAAGTAAGTGTTCCACGCATCTAACAACGCTCTCTGCACACACTTTCTTTGTTAGATCCTTTCCATGTTCTGACATGGAGGCTGCGTTGTTGACTATTTTTTCTTCTTATTTATTTATTAATTACTTATTTATAATTCTGGGGCTGAAACTCAGAGCCTCATATGTGCTAGGCAATGCTCGGTCACTGAGCTACATCCCCAGCCATAAACTCAATCACTTTAAAGTGGAACCAGTGCCTTCACGATGTTCTGCAGTCACCACCTCCACCCAGTTCTTCATGACCCTAAAAGGAAGCCCCACACACTGAGGGGCCAATCACTGTTCCCCTCCTCCAGCCCCTGGAAACCATTGATATGCTTCCTCTATCTACAGATTTGCTTATTCTAGGTGTTCCCTAAGAGTGGAGGCATACACAACATAGCTTTTGTGTGTGCTGGTTTCACTTAGAGCAGTGTATTCAGTGTTCATCTGCATTAGCACCTCCTTCCTTTTTCATGGCTGCATAGCATTCCACAGCACAGAGCTGCCATGTTTTTTTCCTTCTTCATCCACTGTGTTCTCCAGTTGGATTAGTGAAGGTGCTCCTTCCTCCATGGGGTGAAGAGTGAAGTTTTATTTACACCAATTTCTATCAAAACCCAATCCACAGGAGAGGTTCAAAGAGGTAAAGAAGCTCCCACACCTAAGGTGAGAACTTCTGTTGATCAGTTTTCTGTTACTATAAAGAAATGCCTGAAGTAAGTAACTTAAAAAGAGAACAGGTTTACCTTGGTTCATAGTTTTGGAGTTCCAGACCAAGATTAGGCAGACCCGTGGTTGGGCATCTGATGGGCGTGGCAGAGGGTGATGGACGGGAGCATGTGGTGGATCAACACCATCCACATCACCAGCTGGGGAGCGAAGAGAAAGAGGAAGAGATGGGGGTCCCACAATCCTGTTCAAGGACAAAATCATCCAAGGCCTCCTATTAAGCCCTACTTCTGGAAGGTTTTAGTCCTCCCAGTTGTACCACACTGGGGACCAAGTGTTCCACACTTGGGCTTTGGGGGACATTCATGATCCAGACTGTAAATCAGGCATGGTGGCATAGGCCTGCAATCCCAGCTACTCAGGAGGCTGAGGCAGGAGGTTCACAAATTTGAGGTCAGTGTTATGATATTGGAAATGAAGTGTCCCCCAAAAGTGTTTAGAGGTGAAATGATTGGATTTATCAGAGTCCTAAGCTCATCAGTAGATTAATCCCCTGATGGGGATTAACTGAGTTGTGATTGCAGGCAGGTGGGGTGTGTGGAGGCCGTGAGTCCCTGGGGACCTGTGTTTGGGGTAGATAATTTGTGAGCTGAGCTTTGGCTCTCTCTGCCTCCTGGTGCCACGTCCCCAGCTCTTTCCTTCCACCACGAGGTTCTTCCTCACCTCAGACCCCAAAGAATGGGTTCAGGCACCTAAGGGCTGTGACCTCTGAACCTGTGTGCACCAAATAAACTTTTCCTGCTAAAATTATTCTTGTCAGGTCTTTTTAGCAGTGAAAAATCTGACTAAATCAGATTGCTTTGGCAATTTAGTGAGACCCTATTTCAAAATTTAGAAAAAAGGGCTGGGGGGTGTGGGGCAGTGGTGGGCACCCTGGGGTTCAGTCGCCAGTAGCACAGTAAAAAAATCAAAGCAAGGTCCAGACTAGATTGGAAACGGAGCTGAAGTTTGAACCTGTGTCTTGCACCCCTGGGTACACTGCATTAAACTCTGCTTCCTCCAGTGCCCAGGAAACCATTAAAAATAGCAGCCGTGGAACGCTAAGTGCTCGGGGTGTCCTAGACCCTGCAACGTCACCTCAGTGGTCCCAGGGGGCACCTCACCCCAGCATGCTCATCTGTGACTAACCAAAGTGGACTCTTGTATAACACTCCAAAGCAATCCACTTATTCCACCCCAAAAACCTCTATTTCCTTAACGCAGGACTCTGGGTTTACTTCCACCGATAGGAGAGTGAAGCTGTTTCCCATCAACAGAGGCAAGTTTTTATTTTAAAGAGAGAAGGGCAGTGAGAGGCAGAGGGAATCAACTTTTACTGAGTTTTTCACGTGGCTTCCGTTGCTCTGACACTTAGTTGTGCACGTGGTGCTGGGGTTTGAACCTGGGTCCTCGTGCATGCCGGGCAAGCGCTGTGATCGCCGAGTCACCGCTCCAGCCCCAGTAGAGGCTAATTTTTAACCACGAAGACATCAGTATAGCATGCTTACCTGTCATCCTCTTAGATTTGGATTTAATAGGAAGTGGCCCCCACGTGGTCACTTCTGTCCCACACCCGTGATGCCTGCATTATTACCTTTCCTGTTTGTGGGAGGAAGGGAACTGAGGCTCTGGAGGTGGCCCTGCCCATGAGCACGGTGTTCAGGTGGAGATCTGAACACAGGTGCCGGGGAGAAAGTCACCTCGAGTCGTGGTCTGGCTCCTCCTTGGGCAGCCTCTGCAGAATGGTCCCGGTGCAGCCTCCTGCCTCCAACCCTCCAGAAGGAAAGGTGAAGACGTGGGTGCGGAAGGAGGCGACCACTCTTCGGCTCTGCGTCGATTCATTCGAGCTTGGGCACCAGTCCTGGGGAAACTTGTCCTTGACCTTCTCATGACCGCGGCCAAGGAGGAGCTCCTTGTGGAAGCACCACCCCCGGGTGTGGGCTGAGCGTGGTTAGCACCCGCACGAGCACCCTGGCAGGGAGCCTGGATGTGGGACGCGCACTTAGGTCAGGGTCCCCCTGTCCTCACTGGCCCCCTCCCGCTGGGTGTTCCCACTCTTCCTGGAAACCCCAGGGCCCAGGGACCCCTTGGGCTTCACTATGCTGCTGAAGGAAGGCAGGGGAGCCGGGGCCTTGCCTCTGCCCGGCTGGCTGGCTCCGTTTACCTCCGCCGTTCGGCACGTCCAGGGTCCTTGGATTTTATTAGGTTAAATCAGCACTTCTCACGGGGACTCCTGGGGAACGTTGAGTCCCTTCTGGGAGATTCTCACCTTCAAAGCCGTTTTTGCCATCATGTGAAGAGGTTAATCTCTGTTTTAGTCTCTGCTAAGTGCAATGCGTGATGAGGGTTTCTTTTTCTTTCTTTTTTTTTTTTAAAGAGAGAGGGACAGTGAGAGAGAGAAAAAGAGAGAAACAACTTTATTTAGTTTTTCACATGGCCTTTGTTGCTCCGACACTCAGCTGTGTACATGGTGCTGGGGTTTGAACCTGGGATCTTGTGCTTGCCAGGCAAGCGCTGAAACCACTGAGCCACCGCTCCAGCACCTATGATAAGATTTTCTACCGAATACGATTTCTTGCCCAACATTCTGTGAGGCTACATCGCATAGATGGATGGCAGCGTTGCTTTGACAATATGTCTTGTGTGTTTTTGTGCTTAAAAGCTTTCTCAATCATATCTCCGTATCTATCTCTCTATCTTATTACCTATCATCTAATTTTAGTACTGGTGTTTGAACCCAGGGGTGTTTTATCACGGGGCTGCATCTCCAATCACGTTTTTATCTTGAGAGATGGTCTCACTAAGTTGCTGAGACTGGCCTCAAACTCTCAATCCTCCCGCCTCAGCCTCCTGAGTCACTGGGATCACAGGCATATGCCACCTCACCTGGCCAGATTTGCTCAGTTATAAATATTCACAGGTATAACCAACAAAAACAAATGCCTTGGGGAGTTCCCAATAATTCTTAAGAGTGTTCTAAGACCAAAATGTTTGAGAATGAATGGGTTGAAATGGGCAAAATGATGGACATTTAATCTTTTTTTTTTTAAAGAGTGGGAGGGACAGTGAGAGAGAGAATCAATTTTATTTATTTTTTCATGTGGCTTAGATTGCTCCAACACTTCGTTGTGTACGTGGTGCTGGGGTACGCATGCCAGGCAAGTGCCCTAACCACTGAGCTACTGCTCCAGCCCTGCATTTGATCATTTTTAAGCCATTAAAATGGCAGCTTCCTATCAGCCCAGTGCCATGGGGCTGTTCAAATGCCTGCTCGTGTCTTTCTCTTGCTTTTGCCTCTCTCCTTGCTCCTTTTCTGATGGATGCCCATATGTTCCAGCGCAGTCTTCTCTTTCTCCAGAAAGTGGTGTTTGAGCCCTGTGGCCCTGTGCCTGTCATGGTTGGAAGTTCATGTTAACCTACTGGTTGTCACTGATCACTGGGGCAGTGAGCAACATGAGCTCCAGGACCATGTGCAATTTTGTTCCCCAGTGGGTCCTCAAGCACCTAGGTCAAGTGTTCATGGAGTGCACCACTGATCAATCCATCCATCCACCCATCCATCCATCCATCCATCCACCAATCCACCAAGCCACTCATCCACCCATCAGTCCATCTGTCCATCCATACATACATACATCCACCCATCCACCCATTCACCAATCTATCCACCCATCTGTCCACCCATCCACCCATCCACCCATCCACCCACCCATCCATCCACCC
>PVKS010051585.1:0-11085 GCA_004027875.1 Aplodontia rufa | reverse complement strand
TTTGCATCCAAGTTCATAAGGGATATTGGTCTGTAGTTTTCTTTTCTTGATGTATCCTTGTCAGGTTTTGGTATCAGAGTTATGGTTGCTTCATAAAAAGTGGATGGGAGCATTCCCTCCTTTTCAATTTCTTGAAATAACTTAATAAGGAGAGGTGTTAGTTCCTCCTCAAAAGTGTGGTAAAAATCAGCGGAGAAGCCATCCGGTCCTGAGCTTTTCTTCTTTGGTAAACTTTTAATTGCAATTTGGATTTTAGTGTCTGTGATTGGGCTATTTAGGAATTCAGTATCCTTCTGATTCAATTTAGGGATGTTGTATGTGTCAAGAAATTTATCTGTTTCTTCCAAGTTATCAAATTTGGAGGAGTATAGGTTTTCAAAATATGATCTTATAATTTGTTGGATTTCTATGGGGTCAGTGGTGATCATTCCCTTTTCATTTGAGATTTTATTGATTTGCTTCATTTCTCTCTTTTTGGTTAGATTCTCTAGGTGCCTATTGATCTTGTTTATTTTTTCAAAGTACCAGCTTTTTGCTTCATCGATTCTTTTTATTGTTTTTTTTCCAATTTCATTGATTTCAGCTCTGATCTTGATTATTTCTGTTTTCTGCTGGCTTTTGGGTTAGATTGTTCTTCCTTTTGGAGGGCTTTGAGATGAAGTATAAGCTTATTTATTTGGGATCTCTCTTCATTTTTAATGTGGGCACTCAATGCTATGAATTTTCCTCTTAGGAAAGCTTTCATGCTGTCCCAGAGGTTTCGATATATTGTGTCCACATTCTCATTCTCTTCCAAGAATTCTTTAATTACTTTTCTCATGTCTTCTTGGATCCATTCTTCATTTAATAGGCTATTATTCAATCTCCACATATATGTGTGTTTTGTGCCATGGTTTTTGCTGTTAATTATTAGGGTCATGGCATCGTGGTCTGATAGGATACATGGAACAATATCTACTTTTTGAATTTGCTGAGATTTCCTTTGCGAACTAGAATGTGATCTATTTTGGAGAAGGATCCGTGTGCTTCTGAGAAGGTTGTATACTCTGCCAATTTGGGGTGGAAAATTCTGTAGATGTTTGTCTAGTCTGTTTGATTTATGGTATTGTTTAGACTGGAGATATCTTTATTGTTTCTTTGCTTTGATGATCTGTTGGTGATAGAGGAGTGTTCAAGTCTCCCAGTAGTATTGTTTTGAGGTCTACAAGTAGTTTTATATCTTGGAGTATTTTTTCCACATAGTTGGAAGCATTGATGTTTGGAGAGAATGTATTTACTATGGTTATTTCCTCCTGTTGTATCATTCCCTTTACTAGGATGTAGTGCCCTTCTTTATCTCTTTTTATTAATTTATGTTTGAAATCCACTTTGTCAGATATAAGAATTGAAACTCCAACTTGCTTTCTTGGGCCATATAATTGGTAAAGTTTTTTTCCATCCTTTCACCCTTAATCTTTGGGTGTCAGTGGCTGTAAGTGGGTTTCCTGTAGGCAGCATATTATTGGATTTTGTTTTGTGATCCAGTGTGCTAGTCTGTGTCTTTTGATTGGTGCATTGAGACCATTCACATTCAGTGTTAGAATTGTTATGTGGTTGTGGTTCATATTCATTGTGTTTTATTAGTAAATTCTGTGCTGTCTTAGTTGTCTGCTGATAGTATACACCTTTATTGAATTTCCTCTGATTGTGGATTTTGAGGAATATTAGCTTATACTTCTATCTGGAGTTTATCTTTGAGAATTCCTTGTAATGCTGGTTTTCTGTTCACGAATGCTATAAGTTTGTTCTTATCATGAAAAGTTCTTATTTCCCCCTCAATTTTGAAGTTGAGTTTTGCTGGGTATAGTATTCTTGGCTGCATATTGTGTTCATTCAGGCATTGAAAGATCTCCTTCCAAAATCTTCTCAATTCCAGAATCTGAACTGAAAATTCAGATGTGATTCTGATGGGTTTGCTTCTGACTGTGATTTGGCACTTCTCCCTTGCTGCTTTCAATATTCTGTCCTTATTTTCCCTGTTGTAGATTTTTAATACGGTTTGTCTTAGTTCACTTCTCATTTGATTAGGCCTATTGGGTTTATAAGCTTCCTGGATGAGCATATCTGACTCTATTTTTATATGGGCAAAATGTTCTTTAACAATTTCCTTGAGAATGTTCCTTATCCCATTTGTTTGTGTTTTAATTCCTTCCTGTATCCCAATTACTCTTAAATTGTTTCTTCTCATTTCATCCCAGACATTTTAGAAATTCTGTTTGTGTTCCGTGAGTTTTTTTTTTTTTTTTTTTTTTTTTTTTTTTTTTTTTTTTTTTTTTTTTTTTTTTTTTTTTTTTTTTTTTTTTTTTTTTTTTTTTTTTTTTTTTTTTTTTTTTTTTTTTTTTTTTTTTTTTTTTTTTTTTTTTTTTTTGTCATCTATGCTTTCTGGCTTGCTCAGCCTGTCCTCATTGTCAGAAGTTCTTTCTTCAACAGCTGAGGTTCTGTTTTCTATAGAAGTTAGACTATTATTAAATTTTTCCATTGTTCTTCTCATGTCATTGACTGCAGATTTTAGCTCTGTTACTTCCTTTTTGAATATGTCTGTTTCTTTGATAATAGAGTTTTTCATCTCTTGAATTTTCTCACTTAGTCCCTTCATTATATCTTCTTTTAGTTCACTGTTCCTTTTAATAATCAGATCATTGATAATATTTTCAAGGTTTTCATCTCAACCCCTGTCTGTGGCATACTTTTGGGGGAAGTTTTGGGTTTGAGGTGAACCTCTCCTTGTTTGATTCTTCATTTTGCAGAGCTTCTTATGGACCACTGAATTGAGATTTCCTGAGGGGAAAGTAGGCAGTTCCTCAGGTGGTTTTTTCTTGCAAGTCGAATGGTCAGATGAGCCACCAACTCTTTGATGATCACCTTCTTCCAGATGCTGTTTCTGTCTGGGTCCTTGTGTTGCTTTACCTTTTAGTTCCAGGCTCGAGGTTGCAAATCTGAACCTAACAAAATGGAGACTTACCTTCCAGCAGGACTCAAAAAGGCCCCATCAGAATGTGGGGTTTAGGTAGGTGTGGCTGCTCCAGGCAGGGAACCCCACCTGGTTGGCCTTAAGCAGGGCTGCTCCAGATGGAGGTCCTACCAGTGGTGTCTGGAGCACTTTCTGGCAGGACTCAAACAGGCCCCAACAGAAATGAGGGGCGTGGGTAGGCAAGGATCCATTATAGTTTTTACATGCAGGTAATGAGGTGTAAATGCAATGCTGCATGAGCTGGCACTGAAATTAAATGTAGACATCTTGAGATTTATATTCACTTTACTTTCTACTGAATTGGACAGCAGCCTAGTTCCTGTTTTCATTCAGTGATTATAAAATATAAGAACATGATAGACAATGAAACACAGACCTGATTAGTGTATTTCCCACAGCAAGGATGTAGATGGCATAGGACCATTGGCAACCTGTGCTGTCCTACTTCACCCTGATGAAGTCTGGCTGTTTCAGATAGGAGAGATGTAAAATCATGACCTGAGAAATAAAGAGACCTGAATGAATACTTAACTCAGTAGGAAATCTTTCTGCATATTTAACAAGCTCATTAGAATAGTATAAAATTATATAATTACAGTTTTGAAGCTTAGTACTACAGAGACAAATAATACTACACTTAGAGAGCACTGTCAATACAAAGTGTTTTTAATATCTTCAATCTAAATCAAGAAAAATGAGGAAGCTCTAAAATCTGAGAGCACTTAAATGATGGGAAACTGAGTCTTTTTCAAAGCTGAAAACTGGAAACTTTTCATAATATTATGAATTCTGAATTTTGAAGCAGAAATAAAATGTTATACACCATCCATTTTACAGAAACGATAAAACCTAATGATAAAATATATATAAATGATAAAATATAATCAGTCATTCCACTAAGAACACATATCTTAAATGTGTACACAACAAACAACAGTACCTCAAAACACAGAAAAAAAGTGATAGAAATTATAAAAGAAATGCACAAATCACAAGCCTGCAATTATAAATGAAGATTTCAATATGCTCATTTTAATAACTGATAGAAGTATTAGAGAGAAAATTAGCAAGTATATAAAAGACCTGAAGAGTATCATTAACTAACACGTTCTAAGTACATATATATGATATATATGTATATGTATCATATATCAGAGCAATGAATTCATAATACACAAGTTTTTCAATTACCAATAAAATAGTTGCTTATACAGATCATATACTGAGCTAAAGCACAATTGCATATCATAGTGTTACTTTATATGCATCTATGATTGCACAATAACTCAACTCCTTAATAAAAAATGTAAAAAACAAATTTTGACAAATTTTAGGTAAATTTGTCTAAAATAATATAGAATGTGCTGGCGAAGTGGCTCAGCAGTTATGGTGCTTGCCTGGCATGCGTGAGTACATGGGTTCAAACCCCAGCACCACATACACAATAAAGTGTCTGAGCAACAAGAGCTACACATGAAAAAAAAAAATACAGTTGATTCTTTCCCTCTCTCACTGTCCCTCTTTCTTTATAAAAAATCATAGAGAATATTTATGTCAGGCCATAATATAATGAAACTAGAAACCAATAACCAAAGGAGAAAAGTGTCAACACACTTGAACATTAAGCAACACACTTTTATATAATCCATGAGTCAAGCAGGAAATTTGAAAGTTCAAAATACATAGAACTGAATAAAAATAAAAATGAAGCATATCAAAATAAGTGGGATGCAGTTAAAGTAGTGCTGAAAGGGCAATTCATATTACTAAATGCTTATAGTAGAGAATGAATGATATATCATGTCAATAATATAATTTCTCATCTAAAGAAACCATAAAAGAAGAGCAAAATTATTGCAAAGCAAGTAGAATAAAGGAAATTATCAAGGAATCAATGAAATTAAAAATAAGAAAACCATAGAGAAAAATCTGTGAAACTAAATATGCTTTGCAGAAAATATATTTGGCATTGATAAATGTCTACCAAGACTAAAATATATAAAATGACAGAAGACTCAAAACATTAACATCAGGAATTAAACAAGAGATATCACTATACTCTACATCCATTAAAAGGATAATAAAATAATTGACAGAAAACTCAAATCATTAACATCAGGAATTAAATAGGAGATATCACTATACTCTACATCCATTAAAAGGATAATAAAAGAATTCTGTGGATGAATTTGTGTTCATAATTTTGACAGCTTAGAAGAAATGAGTCAGTATGATAAAAAGCACAAACTATCGAAACTCAGTCAACATTAAACAGCCCAAATAGTCAGATACTATTTTAAAAAATTGAATTCACAACTTAAAAGCCTTTAAAACAACACCAGTTTGTTTCACTGGAAAATTCTGTCAGAACTTTAAGGAGTATTAACACATGTTCAAAGCATTAGTTTTGAACAATTTTCTCCAGAAAATGGAAAAGGAGGGAGCACTTCTCTATTCACTTAATGAAACCCAAATCAAACAAGGAATACATCAAAAGAAAACTGCAGATCAAAACCTTTCATGAAGTTAGACACAAAAATCTTTCATAGAATACCAGCAAATGGAATGCCACCAATGTTGACCTGTTGATGTGTTCATTATACTGACTGATTTTCAAATGTTGAGTCACCTTGCACAAAGGATAAATCCCACACCATGATGCCAGGTAGATCATCATTTGAGATCAATCAATAAATAAACCATATTAACAGTCTAATGAATAAAAGTCATATGATCACATGAAATAATGCATTAAAAACTCTTAATAAAATCCAACACCTATTATTGAGAAAAACTCTCAGCACTGTAGGAGTGGAGAGGAACTTAACTGAATAAAGACCACCTATCAAAATTTTACTACTAACATCATGCTTAAAAGTGAAAGACCAAATGCTTTTCCTCTAAGACTGGGACCAATGCAAGGATGGCTGTTCTCAACCTAGTAATGAAAGTTTTAGCTACTGCAATAAAGTAAGGGAAAGGGGGAATGCATACAGCTTGGAAAGGAAGAAATAAAACTATCTCAATTAGGAAAGGGTATGATTGTTTAAACTGAAAACCTTAAGGAACCTAAGAAACAAAAGCAAAATGAAACTTCCTAAAACTAACAAGTAATCAAAAACCAATCACATACTTACAATAAATATGTGTAATGTGGAAACCAGAAATAAAAGCATTATGGATTTTATGTGAAGTGTCCCCAAAAGCTCATGTGTGACAATTTGAGAAGGCTGAAATTATTGAGTTAGAAAGGACTTAAGTCAATCAATGAGTTGATCACCTGGTAGGGATTAACTGGCAATTGAAGGCTGGTAGGGTGTGGCTAGAGGAGGTGGGTCATTGAGGGTGTGCCCTTGGAGTATAAATATTGAATATGGTGTGGAGTTTCACTCTCTTTGCTCTGCTTCCTGATGTGACTCCTTGAGCACCCTGCTAGCTGGAGCCAAACCTACTACCAAGCCTACCACCATGATGTACAGACTCACCTAGAGCCCCAAAGAAAGGAGCTGGCCTTCTCTGGACATAGATCTCTGACACCATGAGCCCTTAAATAAACCTTTTCCTCCTAAAATTTTTTCTTGTCAGGTTGTTTAGCATTACCAGTGTAAAACCTGACTAAAACAAAAAAGCAAAACTGTTTATAATCAGTTCTAAGAGAATAAAATGCTTAGGTGTAAAGTTAAAACATTAAGAATCTGTATTCTGAGAATTTCAATCATTATGAAAGAATTTAATAAGACCTAAATAATTTGAGGAACACCCTGTTGTTAATTCTCACTAATTCACTTGTAGTTTTAATGAAGTTCCTGTTAAAATACCACCAAATTTATTTATTAATTCTGTCACCACACAATTTTCCCATTTAAAGTGTGGCACCAATGGTTTATAGTATAATCTGAACTCTGAAACCATCACGACATGGTTGTGGGACCATTACCCCAAAAAGAAACCTGGAACCCATTAGCAGTCATTCTCCATTCCTCCAACCCCACCTCCAGTTCCAAGCAACTAAAAATGTACTTTGTATCTGTCTGAATTTTCCTATCTGGATAATTCATATCTAATGAATTCATGTACATCATCTTCTATGATGGGCTTATGATACAGTATCATAATATTTTCAAGTTTCATCCATGTGGTTACATGTTGCAGAGTTTCATTTTTTTATTTTTGAAAAATATTACATTGTATGGAAAGACCAAATTTTATTTATGTATTCATTAGTTGATGAACATTTGAATTGTTTCCAATTTTTGCCTATTATAAATAAAGCTGCTATGAGCATTTGTTTACAAGCTTTTGTGTTTGTATGTGCTTTTATTTTTAGGAAATGCCAAACTAGTTTTTGAAGCAGCTACCACTACCTCACTTATACCAGTGAGGTTGAAGTGTTCCAATTCCTTCATGCCTCTGCCTGAGCTTGATACTTTACACATTTTCTTACTGACCTACTTTGTATTAGTGGGATGCCGAAGGATATCTCATTGTGGTTTGGATTTTCACTTCCCTAATGGCTGAAGATGTTGAGCATCTTTCATTTGCCTACTGGACCCTTGTTTATTTCTTTGGAGCAACACCTATTTGAACACTTGCCCAATTGTAGTTAGGTTATTTATATTTTTATGATTGTAATGTCAGAGTTGTCTCTATATATCTAACTATAGTCCCTTTTGTTCATTCTGTTGACTGTTATTTTACTTTCCTATTGGAAAATAAAAGCACAGAAAAGCTTTTACTTTGATTAAGTTTGTTATTTACTTTTCTTTTTGCCCCTTGTGTTTTAGAGCCATAGTTCAAAAGCACATTGTACAACCCAGAGTCAGAAACATTGACTCCTATGTTTTCTCTTAAGAGTTTTCTAGTTGTAACTCTCACATTCAGACTATGATCCATTTTGATTTATTTTTTGAGGAAAGTATATAGAAGGAACCTAACACCATTCTTTTGCCTGTATTTACAAAGTTGTTATAACATTTATTGAAAAATATTCCCCTTTTAATTTTCTTGGCACCACTGCCCTCACCCCCACAAAAAATGACTGCAAATATAAGTTTTATTTCTGGACTCAATTTTATTCCATTCAATCATATGTGCACCTTTTTGCCATTACCACAATGTTGTTATAAGATAGAAATCTTGAGATGAAGTCAGTTGCCCTCTTCCTCTGGCTGGTTAGACTGGAGTTTGCTCTACTTCTACAGGCAGGTGGGGTCTTCGGAAGATGTAGGCCTCTGCAGTCCAGAAATTTTGCAGCTTTCAGTGGTGTGCAATGTCCTTCCTCCAGTACTGCAGCAGACTCCAGCACCTCACGTCAATTTCTTCCTTCTTCTGGATTTTTGTCTTGTGAATCTGAAAAATGAAATCCACAGACCAGAATGAGTGAAATGAAGAATGATTTATTGAAGAGACAGGAACAGAACTCTTGAAATGCAAGAGGGGATCCAATAGCAGGCTTTGTCCTTCAGAGTGTGCTACTTTTGGGGTTTATATACCACTCTGACCCCTGCAATTTGTACACTGATTCAAATTAGGGTTTGAGAAAAGTATTAATGCTATGTTTCAAAATTATGCTAATTAGTATTTGGAAATGCACTAATGTTATTCGTCCAAATTTACGTTAGTGTTTGGGAATCCACTAACATTGTTGGTCAAATCTCAAGTCCCAACCTTCATTTAGGTTTGCCTTGCTTCCATTTACCCTTGCTTCCCATGGAACTGTGAGCCTGACAATGTGAATCACACATGCTCAGTGTGGGGATGGTTGGTAGGGGTTAGGGGTGTGTCTGGAGCTGCAGTGCAGCATGAAGCCAGGTTTCTCCAGACCTGGAAGCCTAACAATGATAGGTGGGCATGGGTGTTTCTTGATTTGCCTTGGCACTGGCTTCCTGCTCCTCAGGCCCACTGCACCTGCTTGGCAGGCTGTGCTTGCTGCTGCACTGGAATACCCCTGGCTGCCTCTCCACAGCTCTATCACTGGGCGACTCCCATCCTTCACTCCACTGCTCCAGTGCTCCACTGCCTCTTTTTGGCAGACACCAGTAGGCTCACTGTGCAGCTTGGGTTCTAGGGTGCCCTTTCATTGATTCTATACTTTTGTATAGAATCAAAGTCTTGAAATTGGGAAATGTGAATCTTCTAATTTTCCTCTTCATGTCTGAAGATTCTTTTATCTATTCTGGGTTTTAAAAGTTTTCATGTAGACATAGACAAGTTTATTTCAAAAAATGTGCCAAATGGTATACACTCTAGAATAACTTTAAAAATCACAATAATGGGGCTGGAGCAGTGGCTTAGCAATTATAGCACTTGCCTAGCATGCACAAAGATGCAGGTCCAAACCACAGCAGCACATAACAATGAAGTGTCAGACAAACTAAAGCCACATGAAAAACTAAATAAAATTGACTCTTTCTCTCTCTCTCTCTCTCTCTCCCCCTTCCCTCTGTCCCTCTCTCTTTAAAATAATTCCTAATAATGAAGCAGAAGACATCTGTACAATATTAACACCTACTGTATAGCTAAGGTATTTAAGGCAGGTGGTATCAACTGGGGAAGACATAGATCAGCGGAACTTAACAGAGAACCTAAGAAGAGATCCACACTGATATGCTCAACTGATTTTGAGCAGAGATGCTGCTTCTATGCTTTGGATAAGAGCTGTGTCCTCCAAGGGCTCATGTATTGTATGCCTTTTCTTCAATGTGGTAGTATGGACAGAGGTGGACCCTGTAAGAGGTAGGGCCTACTGGGAAGTAATTAATTAGGTCACTGAGGTGCTGCCTTTACAAGTAATTGAAGCAATTCTGGCAAGACTGGGGAGTTAGTTCTCTTGATAGAAAGTTGTTATAAAAGAGCAAGCATAACCCCTGAGTTGATCTCTGGGCTACTATCTCACCATCTATCTCTCCTTCTCAGACAGGCTCTCTTTGTGGTGTCATTTAGCAAGAGACACAGTCAACAGATCCCTCATCAGGGAGCAAAATAATGGAACTACCAAATCTCGGACTTTTGGCCACCCAAACTGAGATAAATAAATCTCTTTTCTTTATCAGTTACCCAATTTCAGGTATTTCATTATAGTAATGTACAACAGCCTAATAAATATGAAAATGCACTTCAATAGAAGAATGATACCTTTTTCTGCAAAGAGCACTACAATAAGATATCTAGAAGCAGAAGAAAAAAGAGAAAGAACAAAAGATTCTTGATGTAAATCTAGATTTTAACACAAAAATTAACTCAAAATCCATCACAAATTAAACACAAAACAAAACCATAAAACTTTTAGAAAAATATGAGTGTATCTTTCAGATCTAAATCTAGTCAAAGATTTTCAAGATCCATAAAAAGAAAATTTAGAAAATTGGGTTGTATAAAAATGAAAGTTATTCACTATGTGAATTATTCTAGAAAATGAATGAAAAAGATAATCAAATCACATGCCTTTCAAAGGAATAGTATCTAGAATACACGTAATGAATTCTTAAAACTCAACAGTTACAAAAACAAACAATCCAATGAGAAAGTTGGCAAAGGACACAAACAGAAATAAAATACAGATGGCAAAAAAAGCATAGCAGAAGGCATTCAACATCATTATCCATAGAAAAATGCCACTTAAACCACAAAGAGATATTATTATACAAATATCAGGACATCTAAAATTTAAAAATGGTGGCAATACAAAGTACTGGCAAAGAAGCATAGAAACTGGACCACTCATTCATTGCTGATGAAAATGTAAAATGATATAGTCATTCTAGAAAACAAAGTTTCTTTAAAATACACAACTAACATATTATCCAACAATTGCAGTTTGGAGCTCTTATTCCTGTGTTCTCAGAAAATCTGTAGATACTTATGTTAGTCTTATTCATAGTATCCCAAAACTGGGGGAAATAAACCACCCAGATGGTTTTTTTTTTCAACAAGTGAATATTTAAATAAGCTGTGGATTGAATTGGACATATGATGGATTACTAGTCAGTAGTTAAGAAGATTATTACAGGTCTGGAGTGGTGGCTCAGTGATTATGGCGCTTGACTGCCATGTGCAAAGCCACAGATTCAAATCCC
>PVKS010051584.1:0-11080 GCA_004027875.1 Aplodontia rufa | reverse complement strand
ATTTCTATGGGGTTGGTGGTGATCGTTCCCTTTTCATTGGAGATTTTATTGATTTGCCTCATTTCTCTCCTTCTTTTGGTTAGATTCACTAGGGGCCTATCTATCTTGTTTATTTTTTCAAAGTACCAGCTTTTTGTTTCATCAATTCTTTTTATTGTTTTTTTGTTTTCAATTTCATTGATTTCTGCTCTGATCTTGATTATTTCCTGTCTTCTGCTGGCTTTGGGGTTAGATTGTTCTTCCTTTTGGAGGGCTTTGAGATGAAGTATAAGCTTATTTATTTGGGATCTCTCTTCATTTTTAATGTGGGCACTCAATGCTATGAATTTTCCCCTTAGGAAAGCTTTCATGCTGTCCCAGAGGTTTCGATATGTTGTGTCTTCATTTTCGTTCTCTTCCAAGAATTTGTGGATTGCTTCTTTCATGTCTTCTTGGATCCATTCTTCATTTAATAAGGTATTATTCAATCTCCAATAATATGTGTGTTTTCTGTTATGATTATTGCTGTTGATTGCTAGGGTCATAGCGTTGTGGTCTGAAAGGGCACACGGGATAATGTCAACTTTCTTGTATTTGCTGAGATTATCTTTATGAACTATTTTGGAAAAGGATCCATGTGCTGCAGAGAAGAAGGTGTATTCTGCTAACTTAGGATGGAAAATTCTATATATGTCTGTGAAGTCCATTTGGTTTATGGAGTTATTCAGGCTGGTGATTTCTTTATTGATTTTTTGTTTTGATGATCTGTCTAATGGTGACAGCGGAGTTTGAAGTCTCCCAGTATTATTGTGTTATGATCCACAAGAGGTTTGATGTCTTGAAGTAATTTGTTCACGTAATTGGGTGCACTTTTGTTTGGAGAGTAAATATTAACTATGGTTATTTCTTCCTGATGAAGGGTTCCTTTTAGTACTAGGTAGTGGCCTTCTTTATCTCTTTTGATTGATTTATGATTGAAATTTACTTTGTTGAATATAAGTATAGCGACACCGGATTTTTGAAGACACTTTTACTACATGTAGAATAATGGAATAACCCCACCCCCACTGCCCCAGTCAGTTCTCTGAATGTTATTACACTGCCTTCTGTATTTCACAATTTTTGATTAAAAATCTGCTATTATTAAGTGTATGATATTCCGTGTGATGTTTCATTTTTCTTTTGTATTCAGACTTTTTCTTTGTATTTGGTTTTCATGAATTTGATTATCTTGATTTGTGTTTACCAATGTGTTTCTCCTAGTTGCTGTTTAATGAAATATCTGAATCAAATTGGGAAAGTTTGCTGTCATTATTTTTTCTAAAATTTTTCTATGATTTTCTCTTTCCTTGCCTCTTCCTCTATGACTCCTATAACATAGATATTGATATCATTGATGTTGTCTCAAAGGCCTTTGAAATTCTTTTCATTTTTCTCCAAGATTTTTTTCTAGTCTTTATTTTGGATAATTTCCCATTTTTCTTCTTGCACACTGATTTTTCTTTGCCCTCTCAATTATTTTATTGAATCCATCTAAGTTATTTTTATTTCAGTTATTGTACTTATTAACTTTAGGATTTTCACCTTTATAGTCTCTATTTCTCTTTTGAGATTCTAAGACATTATTATAATATTTTACTTTAATTCTTTGAGCATATTTATGATAGCATCTTTGAATTCTTTGTCAAAGAGCCAACTTAACAATAGTTTCTAATAATTGCCTTCCCACCTTCTTCCTTGAGTATGGGTCATGCTTTCTTATTTCTTCCTACATTTCATGATATATGTTTTAACTTTATATATATTTCTTAAAATGAGACATTTTAAATAATAAAATATATCAATTCTAAAATCTGATTTATTTTTCTGAGACTTTTAAACATAGTCTCTATGTTTTAGAGTAATTTTAAGTTCATAGCAAAATTGATTGGAAGGTTCAGAAATGTTCCAATTACCTCCACTCCTGAATATGTATAGCAGGGACCTTCCCATTATGAACATCCCCTATTAGTGGGACATTTGTTACAAATGATGAATTTAAATCTTATCACTGGAGTTCTTAGTTTCCATTAAGATTCAGTCTTGTAGCTTCTATGAGATGGTATAAATGTCTAATGACATGTATCCACCCCCTTATAGTATCAGACCTTAATTTCACCGTCCTAAAAAGTCCCCTATACAGAAGGTTTTTTTTTCCCCTAGAGAGAGGTACAGTGACAGAAAGAAAGAGAATCAATTTAATTCAATTTCTCATGTGGCTTTAATTGCTCTGACACTTCACTGTGTACATGGTGCTGGGATTTGAACTCATGTACTTGGACATGCCAGGCAAGCACCATAACAACTGAGCCACTGCTGCATACCCAGAAGTTTCTTTCTTTCTTTCTTTTAAATCATTATTAATTTTTTGTAACTAGCTTGGACTTTAATTGTAAAACATCCCTTCACTGCAGTGGGTGGCTGTTGGAATTTTGCTTAGATTTTTAATTCCTAATTTTAGAGGTCCCCCTGTTTTCCATAACTATTGGTCTGTCAATGATTCAGGCAGAACTAGCATTCCAATAATCTAAGCCTATAAGGCTTTTAAACCTTGCCCATTGAATTTTGTGTGGGGTAAGCAGTGCATTCTAACTCGAACTATTTTTAAGAGCCCCTTGGTTTCTTCTGTCTTATAGGCTCTTTCCACTATTGAGCATGCATTTTCTTACTCAGTGAAGGATGCAGCTTTTCTGTGGCTCTTTCATTTATAAAGTCTATTTGTTAAATTTTTGGTTGACCTGGTCCCAATCAAGACCACAAACTAAGGTTATTAAAGATGAAATTTCTACTTTTCTTTATGAAATTTACTACTTTCAGTTGATAACTCTGTCACTCACACATTCTATCACTAAATCAAGGACTACTTCCTCAGCAATGCTTCTAGATTTCCAAGTCATCCATTCACTGTGAAACTATTGTTTCGCTTGACTATGCTGGAGAGTGAAAGTGAAGGGATGGCCCAGCCCCAAAGGACAGATTCTCACTGTGCTTATCTGAAATTATAGCTATTTTTCCAAGAATAAATGCCTCCCAGCTTGTTGTCTGCCTTTTACTGATTTCCAGAGTCCTAAGTTTGCTGTTGTCCAAAAATCTGTGTACCATATTTCTTTTCTTTTTCTGGCATAGGTTCATATAACCATAGCTCCAAGTAGAATTCTACTTCCTTATTATTTTATGCTTGATAATCTCTTACATGACAGTTTTTATGAAATGGTTCCCTTTCAGATTAATTGTAGATCTTTCCTGTCTTTATTTGCTTCTTCAATGCTGAGATTTTCCCAGGGGGTTTATTCATCGTATTCTTTTCTTCTCATAAAACTGAAACTCTGATATTTTTGTTGAAAGGAAAACTAGAGTAGGGTCTTTCAGCCACAGCAGGCTGAAGCAGGTACAGATCATGTAGTGTAAGACAAAATAGGTCATCAGGATGTGTTGGCATAGGAAGATGACCCAGATTGGTATGCTATCTTGCACTTGAAGCTATAGCAACATTGACAATATGAGGTGTGGAATGCAAGAGTACTTACTGTTCAACATGAAGAGTCTGATAGTGACACTATGAGTATAC
The DNA here is from genome assembly GCA_004027875.1 of Aplodontia rufa. Classification (NCBI taxonomy): domain Eukaryota; kingdom Metazoa; phylum Chordata; class Mammalia; order Rodentia; family Aplodontiidae; genus Aplodontia; species Aplodontia rufa. The sequence continues at coordinate 7,494 of PVKS010051584.1, read as the reverse complement.
ATGGCAGAGAAATAGAATCTATGAGCTTTTGTGCATAGAGATCTATACAATCCCACTCAACTGACCTGGAAACATCTATTTTTCTTTCTTTGCTATAACATCACTAAACCTATAATTCAATAGGGTTATAGTGTTAAAATATCTAAAGAGAATGAGTAACATAAAGGAAAAGTGAAATATTAACTGAGATACAAGGGAATGTAAGTAGAAATAATGAGATGATAGGTAAAACGGAGATGACTTGGGATAGGTCATAATAGAAATGAGAAGAAACGTCACTAAAACCTAGAAAGCTCCAAGTAAGATCATATTATTTCTCCATAAAGAATATTTTACAAGTTTGTGGGATTCTAAGCCATATATAGGAGAGACAAAATTGAGCACAACCTTATAAATGTGGCATTTTCTTGGTGAATGTGTCACACTGTATTTGGTTTTTTCATCTGAACAAATAAAAAATCTGCAATGTTGACTGAAGAGTCATTGGTTATGTTAAACTAGACAATTACTCATCTCTGAAAGATGTCAGGTATGCATGCTGCACTGCACATTGCTTCCCAGAACACCCCTACTGTCTATTCCCCATTGCCAGTTAACAGAGCCAAGTAAAGGGCACAGATACTTACTGAGCTCAAGGTACATATGGTTTCATAACCTACAGTGATTGAGAATGTCAAATTGGGTAAAAAGTATTACTGTATTTATTTAATCCTTGAAATAACCTTGCAAACTGTGTTTCACTATGTAGTCAATTAGGCTGATCAACTGGTTCACAATTATTTTTTGTTCTCCCTAAAAGAGAATATCCATTGACATTGAGCTTGTCCATTTGACCTCCATTTGTCATCTCAGTATGTCATTGGCTGCTCCTTTAACCTGGATCTTGGAAATAAAAATCCATGTTATACATAAGTACATGTGAAATAGCTAATATGCAATATGAGCAAGACATAAACCTTTGTTGTCTGGAGCTACTGTGATTTGTAGGTTATTTATTATACAACATTACTCAATGGGAAATGACTAAAACATTTTATTATCTCCATTTTACAGATGATAAAAATGAGTCATATAAAGTTATAAGAGGCATATAATTACCTGGGAATGTACAATTAAGGAGTGGTAGATTCGAGAGTCAAACTGACAGAGTCACTGCAAGTCCTAAGCTCTTTGAGACATTATTTGGAAATAACATATCTTGCATAAATATGACTGTGTTCTGTTATTATTCTATCCTATTATTACTTAGACCCAGCTCTTTGCATTCCCACACAACTAATTTCTGGGTCCTCAATGAAAAATGCATCCTAGATTTAACTATGTGGAAGTAGTAAGAAAAAGATAATTTAATTGGGTTACCCTATTTGTTAATTTTCTTCATTGAAAATATAAAGTATATAATTGGGTTTACTGAAAGATCCCAGAAATAGGCTAACTTTCTTGGTGGGAGCAAAGACCTTAAGTGACTCCAACAGATTACAGTTAAGGTTCCTGAAGAGGGAAAGCCTGAGCCAAGGACTGTGTGTAAGCAGTTCATTTAGGAAAGAGATGGGAGTGAGGTAATAAGTTGGGGAGGAAAGTGAATTAATTTAATGTGCACTAATGTGTTGTAAGCAACTGGGGCACAAGTCCTGCTGAGCACATCTAGAGTTTGTGTAGAATGTACTTGACAGGGGTGGAGAAGGAATAAATTAGCTAGTGAATTTGTCATTCAACTGTCATCTTTCATTGGCTATATTCTCCTTAGAGAACCAACTTACTGATAATCTGGCCTGTTTCATATGGACCTACCATATCAGAAAAAATCCTTAAGGCAGAATGAAGTAGGTATCTGAGATAGAAAGCTGTCTGCATCCGTAATGATTATGGATGCCAGGGCAATATGGGAGGGGCACTCAAACTTAAGTAGCTTAAAACAACTAAAAATGCTTTTATCATGAGCACTATAGGTACATCAGAAGCTGGCAATAGTCTCTCCAGTGACACCCTCACTACAGGACTTCTCTGAAAATTGACAATACTTGTGCAGAAAGAAACAGAGCTCTGTGAGATGGTACACAAATCATTAAATTCTTTTGCCTAAAAGCAACACACACCATTTCTTCCAATAACTTATTGGCTGGAAATAGTCACTTGGCCTTACTTTTTTCTTTTTAATGAGAGAGAGGGACAGTGAAAGAGAGAGAAAGTGAGCATCAATTTAATTTAATTTTTCATCTGGTTTTTTCACTCCAACACTTTATTGCATACATGGTGCTGGGGTTCAAAGTCATGTCCTCGCACATGCCAGGCAAATGCCATAACTGCTGTTCCAGCCCAACACTTGACCTTTCTTAAAAACAAAGGAGCTAGAAATTCAGATCTTCATGTATATAGAGAGAGACAGAGAGAGAATGAGTAGACAGAATATTAATGAATAGCATAGTTTACCATTCCTTCTGGTCACCAAATATTTGGTTAACTTTCTTGAAGTACAAAATATAGTCACCTTTTCTCTAAAGAAATCCACCCAAAGTTCCCTCAGGTCACAAAGATAAGTTGCCCAGCTTCTTCCCTGTGCACCCAGAAGACAATGGTGGTACAGGAATGGGATGATTATAATAAACACTCCACTGGGAAATAGGAACAATGGAACATATAAAGCAATGGTCATCTGGGGCAATTATTATATCCCATTGGGCAGACAGTTTAAGGGCCACCTCCAAGATAAGAAAATATTCTTTCATTAGACTCCAGTTAAGTTCCCAAGACAAGCTCTTTTTCTGTTTCTATTTGAACCTTGGCTCTACATATAGGTTCTCATTCATTTTCCATTATCCTTTAAGGTCAGATTTAAAGTGCCCATTAAGGATATGCCTTGCATGAAGATTGGGTAGATTTCTTAGCCTGCTTCATTGCCATAGAAACTTGAGACTCTTCAAGTTAGTTTAAGTCTTCAACAAGCACAATCTCCTTTCCTTTGCTAAAGAACTCTCTCAAAAACTCAGAAAGTTATTTATATAGACTTGATTCCACTCTGTTATATTTGTCAATAACCACATGCAAAATTCTTTTCAAGACCCATCCTCATGACTGATTAATTTATTTCTCTTACTCTACCCTTTTTCCTGTCCATTTTGTATAAAGTGTTTTGGGCCTATGAGGCCTGGAGAGAGAGTCATACCAGCACCATTTTCAAGTTTTTTCTCCATATGAATCATTTTATTTGATTAAAAGGATTTATTGTGTACTATTTCCATTCAGAGATTTGTAAGCGGTCAGTATAATAGCCATACCCTTGATTGGATTTTTGCTACAAAGTTGAGATTTACACTTCTGTCATTCAAATTCTTAGTTTTACCATTTGTTATTTGAGGCTGAGGTAACTCCACAATATTTATTAGTTTCTGAACTTGTGGACTCTCTCTATTCATTTTACTTCTTCTTGAAAATCTGGTTAATGCTTTTCTCTGATCATCATTTTCATTTTTTCTGGTACCTTGCTGAACACAACGACTAGAATCTAATACATACTAACAATAGTCTCTTTATCTCCTCTCTTGCTAAAATTACTTTAAGTTCATGATTGACATTCCAAGTCATTTTGTACATCAGTTCTACTAAATATTTGGCCAGTATACAATATGGAAAGTTATCCTTGAATAGTTTTCTTGCCACTCACTACTTAACTCCTAAGCTAATGGAATATAATGTAGGTTTTTTTGGTAAGTGGTGCCACCTCATTTCTGGGTCTACATTTCTATATATCAGTGAAGATAGTACCAATTACACTGTGACAAGGAACAACCTAAAAAATCTCAGTGGCTTAAAATAACAAAGATTTATTTATTAATCATGCTTTTATATATCCATCATGGTTTTTTTTGGATCTGTTCTTGGTTTCATCTTACTCTAATAATGTTCTGATGGAAAAGTCATTTGTATGGCTTCAGCTTGACATGACTACTGCTATCTCAAGTCATAGCCACCTCAAATGCCCGTAGGTAACCCTCATCAGTTTTGCCTGTATGGTTCCCCAGTATACCATAAATAAACAAAACCGTTAGAGTGGTGTTCAGAGCTTTATGACTGAACCCCAGTGCCAATAGCTCCAGAAATATGCCTGAAGTCTTTGATAATGGCTTGACATAACCAGGTACATTCCAGTTTGGATGAAGTGACTTTTGTCCTAACAAAATTGTGACAGTCAAGTGCCTCCTCCTAACTGCTTGAAATGTAGCTATATACATCCCTTTTTCTAACCCAAATTGCAGGCTTCCACCCAGTCTTGCTGACACCCAGGACCATGTTTCTGTCAATAAGTTTCCTATGAGTTGCACTCTGTGTAATCCGGGGTCTGTTTGCCTCTTTTCTGAGGTTTCATGGCACATTATATTGGTTCTCATATACTGGTACCAGGTGGTTCTGGAAAACCATTATCTTGAAATCGGCCATCACAAAGTGAAAATGTATTTTGGAAAGTCTTGTATAGGAAATTAAATTCTCCAATTCAGAATGGATACGTATCACTTCTGCTTATTACTCAGGGGCCAGAAACTATAGCATGACACTAACCAGTCACAAAATGGTCATAAAATTCAGACTTCTCTATACCTAGGAGGAGAAAAGAACCAAATACTTATTAAACAGAGCAATGACTACCAGAGTCAATCATTAGGGGAACAGCCTGAGCATGATACATTTACTATGATTCCTTCCAGCCCCTGGCAGAACCCAGGAAGCGAAGTATTGATTCTCACCATGTGAGTGTGCTTAGCAAGCATTATCTTTAACATAGCTGCACATGATGTAGCTCCCATCATGTGCCTCCTCCTAACTGCTTGGGAATGTAAGCTATAAAGACCTTTGCAGTTTCAGAGACACAAAACGTTAGTGTTTGTGAAAGCTTTTGATATCATATACTCAAATTTCTCACTGTTTTTAGAGATAAGAAAACTGTGGTTATTAATATTAACCAGGATGATTTATGCTATGAATAAAGACCACTTAACTGGGTATTTGTTATGTTCCAGGAAGGTTGCTAAGCAGTTTAGTGTGTTTTCTCATGTAATCCTCCAAACAATGAAGATGTGGTTTTTTGCTCTTGTTAGGCATATTTTACATATTAAAAACAACAATTGAGGTTGAAAGAGGTCCAATGAGTTCCCTAAGGTAGTCCAGATAGCAATGACTAGCTCTTGTATTTGCTTGGATCCAGTGTCCTTGTTGTCAAACATTGTGTGACACTTTTTCCCATGTTTACTATTTCATTTATCATTATTAGATTTTCTTTCTCAGCACCTTCTATTTTAATACTATAGTATATCATCAATATCCATTTTCCTCTTGATATTAACAGCAGTATCTCTGATTTATGTGATAAGCACAAAGAAATACCTTTGCTGAACTAATGCCAGTACAGATTGAGTTCCCAAGTCCCAGGATGTTTAATTATTGTGTCCAGATGCTGAGATGACAAGTTTTATTTACATATTTCTCTTTTATTTCCATGCTTGGTCTGGTTCCTCTTTGCTCTGCAATTGTCTTTGGGGACATTTCTGCTTAATGGAACAACAAGATCAATAAGCAGGACTGTTTTATTAGCCTCAACAAATGACGGAATAACTGTCCTGATGGCCACATTTGTGTAGATCAGTTATCAGGACTTCGGTGCTCTGCATTTTGTTACAGGCATTTGTCAGGCAAAGCAGATTGAAAGATAAAAAGACAGTCCCAGTGAAATGATGAAGGCCTCTGGATCCAGCCAAGCTTGAAGTCAGGCAACTCTCTCATCTTCTTGACAAAATCTCTCCTTTTGTTCTTTTAAGGTATTTTGAGTATAGTTATAGTGAACTTCAGTATTATTATTATTGATTCATTTTCTGGTAGCTAGGTAAGGTATTTTAGTAATATTTTCTCTATTTTTCACTTAATTTCACTTGAATGAATAGCTTAATTTACCCTAAATCTTTATGAAGAAGGGATATTCCAAACACAGATTAATTCTCACTTCTAGGGTGTGCAGCTGTTTGAATTTCATTTTGCAATTTGTCACTTAATCTTCTATGAAGAGATGTCCATTTTAATCTTACATGCAATGTCATACGTTGATATTAGTTTTTATTATAGGCCATTAAAACAAAGAGCCTGTATAAATTTCCTATGGCTGATGTAACCAATCACTGCAAATTTTAGGGGTTCAGGACCACATGGTTTATCCTCTTAAGGTCCCGGATATCAGAAGCCAGTAACCAGTATCACACAAAGAAATACCTTTGCCCTGCCTGTGTCCAGCATTAGGTGTTCCATGGGAGGAGGCTGCTTCTTCTTGCTTTTCTAGATTCTAGAGTTACATCCCCTGCCTTATTTGTTTAGGATCATTTCCTCCATCTCCAAAGCCAGGAGCCTAGAATCTTCAAAGCTATCTCTCTTTGTCATATCACCTTTTCCTCTGTAGCAGTAGTTCTCTCCGCTCCCTCTTTTAATGACACTTGTGAGTACAGTTAGGTCCTTCCCAGGTACTCCAGGATAGTCTATCTCAAAATGCTTAGTGTAATAACATATTTGTTACATAAGGTAATATTAACCCTTTTGCTAATTAAGGAAATAATCATGGCTTTCTGAGATTGGGAAGTAGATACCTCTGGGGGACATTATTTATCCTACCATAGAGTATTTTAGAAATTGCTTATGTATTTGCTATAAACCCTAATTTGAGAATAATATAGCCTCACATATATTCCTATATGTTAGGAATGAAATTTTGAATTTTATCTTAGAAAATTAATTCCCTGAAACAATTTGATACATGTTGTATAAATTTTTACAATTCCATTTTTTTTGTCCCAAATTCCAAGAAGTTTATAATCTAATTTGCTGTCTAAGAATGGAAGTATACTAACTTTATGGATAATATATTTACCTGTTTTTCCTTTATGATTTTGATTTCAAATTTTAACATTTTTAAGCACAAATTACATGTGTGGGTGAACATATATGTGTGTCTACTAGTGTAAGTCAGTTCAACCTTTTTTAATTAAGAAATTTAGTTGTTGTACAATCAAAAATGCTTCCAATGAAACAATATGATATGTATATATTCTGAAAATTAGATTTACCCCCTAAAGCCCCCCTAATTTCCCACCCTTCCCCTTGCCCCCCTCCCCCCTCCTTCCCAATACATCTCTATGAATGCCCTAGGTTGTGTGTCACTACACCTTTTCTGGTTTAATACATGAGAGTTGACAACCTTTCACACTGGCCAGTGTCTAGCTCCAATCTCCACAAATGAGTGAAGACATTCGACCCTTGACTCTTTGGGTTAAGCTAACTTCACTCAGCATGATTTCTTCCATAGTCATCCTTTTACCTTCAAAGGCTGCAATATCATTGTTTTTAATATCTGAATAGAACTCCATGGTGTGTGTGTGTGTGTGTGTGTGTGTGTGTATGCGTATATGTACATATATGTATGTATATATATATATATATATATATATATATATATATATATAT
>PVKS010051583.1:0-10000 GCA_004027875.1 Aplodontia rufa | reverse complement strand
GGCCTCAAACTTGTGATCCTCCTGCCTCAGTCTCCTGAGTCGGTGTGATTACAGGTGTATGTTACCATGCCTAGCTCAGTATTTTAGTAACTGGTACAGCTATACTGGTGTATACTGGCAGCTGTGGAAACAGACTGTTATTAGAAGTTAAAGATTATACATTCAGGCAGGTTTTAACAAGTTACCTTCATCTGTTCAGATGGGATTAGCTAAGGTTCTGCCTGAAGGTAGAAGTCTGAACTAAAATGTTCTTTGTTCTATAATTGACCTATTGCTGGGACCAACTTGGTGCCATAGCCAAGAGATGACATTTGGGCACAAAGCCAGGGCAAAAGGGATAGCCTGCGTCCACCTCCTACATCTTCCCACATCCTCCCAAAGCTAGGTCTGACATGTCCCTGCTTTTGCGCCAGATTTACCTGGACCCTAAAGTGCTCTCCCTCTCAGGAACTAATTGGCTTTTGCTGCCTTCCATCTATATCACATCTCTCTGGTTTGGCCCTTGTGATTGACTTGTGTGGGCTGAGTGGAGTCACCACAGCCACTCTGCTTTGGAAAGGATACAAACCCTCCAGTAACAGAGGTAACTCAGGGCAGAGCAGTAATCTGAGACCCAGGGAGGGAGGGGGAAGCAAATGAGACAGATGTGTGGGCAGAGGAGGGATAATGTGGCTTAGAGTTGAAACTTAGAGCACAACTGCCTCACGTGCTTCTTGGGGACTGCTTCTCTTTCCCACGGAAACTCTGGCCCTTTTTCCTGTGTCCTACATGCCTTTCTTTACACTGATATCTATTTATTTTATTTTATTTTTAAAGAGAGAAGGACAGTGAGAGAGAGAGAGAGAATCAATTTTATTTAGTTTTTCACATGGCTTTCGTTGCTCTGACATTTAGTTGTGCACGTGGGTGCTGGGGTTTGAACCCATGTACTTGTGCATGCCAGGCAAGCACCATTAACCACCGAGCCACCGCTCCAGCTCCTACACTGATATTTATTTATTTCACCTGCCTGCTACATGCATCTTCAAATTAGTATTCAATTCTGGGCACATACTAAGTACTCATAGAAGTACTTCCTGGTTATGAACAGTCAGCTCTGAATTTCCAAGCTCCTGATATGTTTTCCACCAGCAGATACCTTGTTTAGCAATGCCTGATCCAGGAATAGAACCTTGAAATTCTTTTTCCTTGTACCATCATAAATACAAACAATAATAGCATTTGCATAAAAATGTGAAAGGTAAGAATTAGACCAGCAATGCTTTTTTTTTTTTTTTTTTAAGAGAGAAGGACAGTGAAAGAGAGAGAGAGAGACAGAGAGAATCAATTTTTATTGAGTTTTTTACATAGCTTCATTGCTCTGACACTTAGTTGTGTACATGGTGCTGGGGCTTGAACCCGTGTACTTGCGCATGCCAGGCAAGCGCCGTAATCACCAAGCCACCGCTCCAGCCCCTACTCTTGTCAATCTCTGTTCTGATGTGGCCAGCAGCATCTCAGCAACATATCCGCTGTGTTTGTCCTATCCACACCCCAGGGACTCTCATCTGAGTTAAGATGCCGTTCTGCTGGGTGGCCCTGCGGCTGCCTGTCACTCCATGTCCTAGGAGTTGTTCAAACACCTGTTGAGGTTATTACTGCTCTGCAGCCCAAGGTCTTCTGAGACAACCAGTTCTCTGCTGGTTTTAAGGGAGCCTGGTAGGTACGCTGCAGTAATTTTCCAGGCCACAGAACCTGGTCTTGCCCTTTAGTGCTGAGCTTTATGGAGCAGAGCAGAGCAGCTGCCATAGCGAGTTTGCTTTGGAAGGGGGCCTAGAGGCTGTTCTTGGAGTTAGCTGCTTACCGTCTAGTTCTCTGCTGAGTTCTCTCTCAGACTTCCCTTTTTAAAATTTCCACTAGCAATTTCCTTATATCTACACAACTATGCATTTCAACCTTTCGGCAGTTCGCCTTTGACCTTGTAAGCCACATAAGTAATAGATTTATAGGTTAGCTGATATAAAATACTCCTACTGGAAGAAGTGAGAATCTTTTGGATGGTGCGCATAAAGGGTTTTGGGCTGAATGAATACGTTGTGCATTCTGAGTGGAACAGGACATCTCGTGTGTGTGTGTGTGTGTGTGTGTGTGTGTGTGAACCTAGGGGGCGTTTAACACTGAGCCACATCCCCAGTCCTTTTATTTTTTTTTAAATTTTTATACTCTTATGTTCTGCTTTGCACAACTCTAAGTAGCCATAAACAAATATTCATAAATATTAATAAAAATGAATATTTTAATTCTGAGTGTGTGGGTGTGCAGGGTGCTAAAGTTTGGATCAAGGGACTCACATTTGCTCGGCGAGAATTCTACCACTAATGGGCTGGAGTGGTGGCTCAGCAGTTATGGGGCTTGCTGGACATTCACAAGGATGTGGGTTCGAACCCTAGCACTGTGTACACAAAGTATACAATGAAGTCTCCGAGCAGCAAAAGCCACGTGAAAAACTAAATAAAATTGGTCCTCTCTTTCTCTCTTTTTTTTTAAAGAGAGAGGGAGAGACAGAGAATCAATTTTAGTTTTTCATGTAGCTTTTGTTGCTCTGACATTTCATTGTGTACCTGGTGCTGGGGTTTTAACTTGTGTCTTTATGCATGACAGGCAAGTGCCATAACCACTGAGCTTCAGCCCCTCCTTCTCTCTAAAAAAAAAAAAATTCTACCACTGAGCTACACTGCTATCCCTAGCCATATATGTATGTATGCATGTATGTATGTGTATATATATTTTATTTTATTTTTTGACATTGGGGGTTGAACCAAGGGATGCTTCAGCACTGAACTGCATCCCCCGTCCTTTTTTATTTTATTTTTTTAAGACAGGGTCTAGCTAAATTGCTGAGGCTGGCCTCGAACTTATGATCCTCCTGCTTCAGCCTCCCAAGTCACTGAAATTACAAGCACGTGCAACCATGGACAGTTCTTAAATGTTTTTTAAAATGCAGGTATAGTATAGATACAGAAAAGTGCACGTCTAAGTGTGCAGCTTGGTGAACAGTCTCCACAAACTAAACATCTCTTTAATGCTCACTACGATGAAGAAAAAGTGTTACCAACATCTCAGAAGTCCCCCTGGGCTCCCTTTAATTCACTACCATCAATGTAGATAAATTTAACTATTTTTATATGTCCTGTAGAAGGAATCATACCATGTGTGATTTATTTTAAAAATCATATTCTTTGTGATTATAAAACAATGCATGTTGGGCTGGAGCGGTGGCTCAGTGGTTACGGCGATTGCGTGGCATGCGCAAGTACACGAGTTCAAACCCCAGCACTACATACAAAAGCAAAATAAAACAGAAAAATAAACCCAACAATGCATGTTCATTATACCAGATGACAGCTGTGTATCTAGACCACAATAACTCCTATAAAACTTCTCCACTTTTTTTTTGTGCTACATACCTGATACAATAACTTAAGCTATCACCAAGGAAGACCAAGTTCCTATAGGCTGTAAGATACAGCCTTGTGAAATTCTGCACTGGAGCTACTGCAAGGATTGAATTGCAAACTATTGCCTGTCTTGCTTTTGTTTTTTAAGAGAGAAGGACAGTGAAAGAGAGAGAGAGAGACAATCAATTTTTATTGAGTTGAGTTTTTCCCATGGCTTCGTTGCTCTGACACTTAGTTGTGTACGTGGGTGCTGGAGTTTGAACCCGTGTCCTTGAGCGTGCCGGGCCGTAACCACCAAGCCACCGCTCCAGCCCTTGCCTGTCTTGTTAATGAGAATCTCCCTCCAAAATATTTGCTCCTCATAGTAGGAATAGCTGTGCTTCTGTTGAGTAGTTTAATTTTTATTGGTCATAAAAATTTTGTAACTATGCAGGTTTCTCCCTTTGTATTGGTAGATAGTTTTAGAATTCAGTTTTGTTTCTTCACTTAGAGAAAAGTGTGAAGGATTTTATGAACATTTTTTTGGATCCTGGAAATTGAACCCAGGGCCTTGTACATGCAAGGCAAGCCCTCTACTGCTGTACCAGCTGAGCTATATCCCTAGCTTCTGATCTGTACGTTTCTATCAATTTTATGCTTATATTTTTTTTGTTCTTCCTCTCACAACCTCTTCTAATTTATGCGATCTTCTATTCTGTGGTCCTTGTAAACCACTTTAGTTTTTTTTCCTGGGCCAAATCAAGGCATAAAGGAAATTCACAGAGTGCTATGGTAGGTTTTGAATGGTAGCTCGGTGGTTGGAGCACTTGCCTGGCATGCACAAGGATGCAGGTTCAAACCCCAGCACCACATGCACAACTAAGTGTCAGAGAAACAAAGAGAGAGAGAAAGAGAGAATCAATTTTATTTATTTATTTTTTCATGTGGCCTTCGTTGCTCCAATACTTCATTGGATACTTGGTGCTGGGGTTTGAACCTGCATCCTTGTGCATGTGAGGCAAGTGCCGTAACCATTGAGCCACCACTCCAGTCCCTCTCCCTTTCCCTCTCTTTCTTTCTTTTTTTTTTTTTCCAGGACTGAGGACCGAACTCGGGGCCTTGCGCGTGCTAGGCAAGTGCTCTGCCACTGAGCTAAATCCCCAACCCCTCCCTCTCTCTTAACAACAACAAAAAAAGTGCTATGGTAGCTATGGTATACACAGAAGTGAAGAAGAAATTAATAAGCACCTATAATCCCCTATTCTGATTTAGAAATAATTGACAATAAAAAATAAAGTATAATAAATAGTGATAACCAAATGCTGGATTTTGGAATCCTTAAGCAAGAATTCTAGATTTAAAATCTCCCAAAGCTAGAAAATTATTTTCCTGACTTTTCCCTCCCATCTTTATTTAGGGTAACTGAGAAGTTGAGCCAGCTGTAGTGGCACATGTCAGTGATCCCAGCTACTTTGGAGGCTGAGGCAAGAGGATCACAATTTCAAGGCCAGCCTCAGTAACTTAGTGCGATTCTGTATGAAAATAAAATAAAAAGAGTTGGGGATGTGGCTTAGCGGTAGAATGTTCCTGGGTTTGATCCTTAATGCCACAAAAGAAGAAAGAAAAAGTTGAATGGCATCAACTTTGGTGAAAAGACTATGGAAAGCTTGGAATTTACAGAGATGTTGGTGCCTGAACCATTGCTGTTGAAAAAAGGACATAAACACAAGGCAAATTTAATAAAGTCTGGAGCACCTCTGACAGGTAAAACAATGGAGACAGAGGCCAGGAAATTAAGAGACATACTGTTTGTCATGTGGGCACCACACCATCCAAAGGTGTTGGAGGAAGACCCTCAGACTAACAGGAAGACCATTAGCTTGAAGATCTGTGGCTGCTGCCTAGCCTGTGGCTTATGGACATGTGTAGCCACAAACATTGGGGATCCTGTTTCTTTATTAACAGCTGAAAAAATAGGCCGAGGGTACAGACTGCATCTGTTTCTCCCACCAGTTTATTCTTCCTTTTTTTTTTTTTTTTTAAAGAGAGAAGGACAGTGAGAGAGAGAGAGAGAATCAATTTTATTGAGTTTTCCCCATGGCTTTTAATGCTCTGACATTTAGTTGTGTACGTGGGTGCTGGGGTTTGAACCCGTGTACTCATGTCTGCCATGCAGGCACCGTAACCGTGCTGGCCCCAGTTTCTTCTTTTAAACTGTGTTTTTGTGTTGCATGGCAAAGGCCATGCTTGTGTTCCATTTCATAGTAGATAAAATAGTGCTTTGTGGCATTGGGGTCTGGGAGGAGGGCCTAAGAGGGATGAGAAAAAGAAGGAAGGAAGGAAAGGAGGAAGAAGGAGGAAGGAGGGAGGAAGGAAGGAAGAAGAAAGGAAGGAAGGAAAGAAGGAGGGAGGAAGGAACGAAGGAGGAGGGAAGGAAGAAGAAAGGAAGGAAGGAAAGAAGGAGGGAGGAAGGAAGGAGGGAGGAAGGAAGGAGGGAGGAAGGAAGGGAGGAAGGAAAGAAGGAGGAAGGAAGGAAGAAGGAAGGAAGGAAGGAAGGAGGGAGGGAGGAAGGAAGGAGGGAGGGAGGGAGGGAGGAAAGGTAGGTGGTATGGGAATACAGTAAAGACATTCTTAGGGATTTTATATGTAAGTGCCCTGGAAATTTATATATACACATACACACACACACACACACACACACACACACACACACACACATATATATATATATAGAGAGAGTGTTGATTTTTCTTTTTCTTTTTTTTTTCATCTGTCTTTGTTTTTCTGACACTTAGTTGTGTATGTGGTGCTGGGGTTTGAACCCAGGTCCTCATGCATTCCAGGCAAGCGCTCTACCGCTGAGCCACCTCTCCATCCCAGTGATTGATATACACACACACACACACACACACACATACACACACACACATATATGTGTATATATATATATAATTTTTAATTTGCAAATCTTGAATGATGGTAGAGGTGATTCATCTTAAAACGGACAGCAAAGTAGTTATGGACCATGTACTTTTTTTGTGTGGGAGACAGAGTAGAATACTTGTGGAGTTTGAAGACAGGGCGGGTTCAAATCTGAGCTCTCTAACTCAGCAGTCGTGGAACTTCGTAAGAAGTACTTGTTCCTTCTCATACCTCAGGTGCTTCATTTTGGTCTTGGGGTTCAAATGCCCCGCCTGTAGGGTTTTGCGCATAACAGTAAGATTTAGCAAGCCTAGCCCACAGTAGGTGCCCAGTTAGATTTAGTGAAGGTTAAGAGCTCAGCGAATGTTATTTCCCGTCTCTTCCCCCTCTGAGTTTACAGACTGGTAGAAACTGGAGGGTGGCTGGGCAGGCAGGGGCGATTAGATGCATTGCCCAGTTGGCTCTTTTGCCAGTGTTTCTTCAGATTCCTTGTTCAGTCCTACTACAGTCACTAGGCCACCATGCCCAGCACCTGCCAACAAATACACATCCTCTAACCACATTTTTCCTCATGATCTTGACCACTGTTGCCATCTTTCCATCCTCATTCCAAGCAAAGACTTGCATTGGGGGTTTAGGGGCAGAAGAGGAGGCAGGGATTTTTGCTGAGACAGAGATACATGGGAGGATGTATCAGGGCACAAAAGCGCAGCAACTGGGGCTGGAGCAGTGGCTCAGCGATTGTGGTGCTTGCCTGGCATGCGCGAGGATGGGGGTTTGAACCCCAGCACCATGTACAAGTTTGAGAGCAACTAAAACCACAGGAAAAACTAAATAAAATGGATTCATTCTCTCTTTCTCTCTCTAAAAAAAAGCACAGCCGTTGGGAAACAGTAGTTTATCTCTTTTGCAGCAAATACCCTGAAGTCTGAGGACTTGAGGAACTTTATTATAGTTTGGGTCTGAAATTTCCTCCAGGGGCTCATCGGTTGAAGGCTTGGTCCCCAAGGCAGCTGTGTTCAGAGGGGAGGACTTTGGAAGACAACTGGATCCTGAGAGCTTTAGCCACACCAATGCAGTAATCCATTTATGGATTCATAGCGTAATTATTTTTATTTTTTATTTTTTTTCTTTTTTCAGGGCTGAGGATCGAACTTGGGACCTTGCGCGTGCTGGGCAAGCGCTCTACCACTGAGCTAAATCCCCAACCCCATGATTTTTATTTTTTAAAAATTTTTAAATTTTTATTTTTTAGAGAAAGAGGACAGTGAGAAAGAGAGCAGCAAGAGAGAGAGAGAGAGAGAGAGAGAGAAGCAATCTTTATTTAGTTTTTCATATGACTTTCATTCCTGGAATACTTGGTTGTGTACGTGGTGCTGGGGTTTGAACTCGCGCATCACTCCAGCCCCACTTAATGATTTTTAAAGTTTTTAAAATCTTTATTTTTTTAACGATTTTTTTTTTTTTAAGAGAGAAGGACAGCGAGGGAGAGAGAGACAGAGAGAATCGATTTTTATTGAATTTTTCACATGGCTTTTGTTGCTCTGACACTTAATTGTGTACGTGGGTGCTGGGGTTTGAACCTGTGTACTTGCGCATGCTGGGCAAGCGCTGTAATCACCGAGCCACCGCTCCAGCCCCCTCTTTATCTATTTTTAATGAGGTGTTTTGAGGATCAAACCCAGTGCCTCACATGTGCTAGCCAAGCGCTCTGCCACTGAGCTACAGTCCCAACCCCAGCTTAAAGGATTGAGGGAGAGGAGTTTGCTGTACAGCAAGCTCTCTCTGCTTCCTGGTCACCATGAGGTGGAGCAACTTTGGTCCACAACTCCACACCATGACATTCTGTCTCCCCTCAGGTACAGAAGCAATGGAGCCAAGTGATCATGGACTGAAACCTCAACCAAAATCAATGTTCCCTTCTTTCAGTTGATATTTCCAGGTATTTTGTCACAGCAGTGGAAAGCTAGCAGGCTGAAGAGATGCTTGGTGGAGTTATCTTAGTTTAAATCCTAGCTCTGTTACCACAATTAGATAGAACAAATTGGTTACAAGATGAATATACTATTTTAAAGAAACCTAATACATTTGAAATGAATGAAATAAAACTTCTGAGTTTTTTTTTTTTTTTTAAAGAGAGAAGGACAGTGAGAGAGAGAGAATCAGTTTTTATTGAGTTTTTCACATGGCCTTCATTGCTCTGACACTTAGTTGTGTATGTGGGTGCTGGGGTTTGAATCCATGTACTTGCGCATGCCAGGCAAGCGCTGTAACCACCAAGCCACCGCTCTAGCCCGTTTTTTTTTTGTTGTTGTTGTTTTTTTTAAACATAGAATTCTGCTAAGTTGCCCAGGCTGATCTTGAACTTGCAATCCTGCCTCTGCCTCCTAAGTCTCTGGGATTATAGGCAAATAAGCTCCCTTCTGTTTTTCTTTTTCTTCTTCTTTTTAAAGAGAGAGGGAGAAAGAGAGGAAAGAGAATCAACTTATTTTTTCATCTGGCCTTTGTTTCCTCCTCTACTTACTTGCGTACGTGGTGCTGGGGTTCAAACCTGGGTCCTCGCACATGCCAGGCAAGCGCTCCAAATGCTGAGCCACCGCTTCAGTCCTCCTCCCAGCTTTTGAAGGCTTTCATTTCATAATCTTTGGAATGGGATGCCTCTTTCAAGAGTAGGATTGGAACTCTTCCCATGTCACTCAGGGGACAAGGGGACAGTCCATCTTTGACATTCTGGCACTTGTCTTTCAAGACTCAGTTGCCTGAACCAGGGGGGTGGCAGCTATCCCAGGGCTTCGGGCCACTTTGGCATCCAAGGTCATCTCTGACAACAGGGTCTACACACAGCAGTTGCCTAGAGGATTAAAGGCCTCACTGCTGAGATCTTCTTACAAATCCTCTGATGCACTCCTTTCCAGCCTGCCTGCCAACGAGGTGTTCCAGTAGGTGCTGCTACGAAGCTCAAACATACCCTCCCTAAGCAGTCAGCTCGTCTCACTGGCTACTACCATCTCTGGGGCAAAGATTGGCATGGGAGAGGACACTGAGGATCTCCTCCGGAACCAGGGACAAAGTGCCAATACTTATTCTCAGTTCTCAGTTCTTATTTCTTTCTATTTCTGCTGAGTAAAGGGCCCGGGCAAAGCAGGGTGGAGATGGAGGCACATCCCAAATGAATGACTTTTTTTTTTTTTTTTTAAGAGAGAAGGACAGTGAGAGAGAGAGAGAAAGAGACAGAGAGAGTCATTTTTTTTTTTAAAGAGAGAGGGACAGTGAGAGAGATGGAGAAAGAGAGAAACAACTCTATTTAGTTTTTCACATGGCCTTAGTTGCTCCAACACTTAGTTGTGTATGTGGTGCTGGGGTTTGAACCTGGGTCCTCGTGCTTGCCAGACAAGTGCTATAACCACCGAGCCACCACTCCAGCCCCCCAAATGAATGACTTTTAGCTGCAACAGAAAGAAGGGAAAATTACTTAGGAGGAGAGCTATGAGGAAGATAAATTGAGAGAAAGACTTCTATCCCATTTATTTCATTCTAGAGACTCATAGTTTTGAGGTCTATAAGTTCCATTTAGTTCTATTTCAAATTTGTTAGGTTCCTTTAAAAATACTATATTAATCTTAAGGTTTAAAATTTCTTTCTTTTCCTTTTTTTTTTTTTTT
>PVKS010051582.1:0-11071 GCA_004027875.1 Aplodontia rufa | reverse complement strand
CCTGCTCGCTACTCCTACCAGCCCCTAAACCAAGATCCTGAACAAGAGGAGGTGGAGCTTGCACCTGTGGGGGATGGAGAAGATGTAGTTGCTGACATCCAGGATCGGATCCAGGCCCTGGGGCTTCCTTTGCCAGACCCACCATTAGAAAGTGAAGATGAAGATGAGGAGGGAGCTACCGCATTGAGCAGCCACAGCTCTATTCCCATGGATGCAGAACAAGTAGAGCTGGTGAAAAGGACAATGGCTGGAGTAAGCCTGCCTGCGCCAGGGGTTCCTGCCTGGGCTCCGGAGGTATCGGATGCCCAGTGGGAAGATGTGGTACAGAAAGCCCTCCAAGCCCGGCAGGCGTCTCCAGCCTGGAAGTGACCACACTGAAAGCTGCCTTATCTCTCTACATTCCAGGCCAGACCAGCACAGGACTGGACACATCTGTGGTTGTAACATCTTCCCCATCACCCATTCACATCAAGGCAAATCAGACTTCTCTGCTCAGAGACCCACTTTACTCAGTTCTGTACATATGGGGACACTGGCCCAAGCCCAACCCACCTCAGCATGTACCATTCTGTAGAGAATAAAGCACCCTATGTACACACACAAAAATAAATAAATAAATAAATAAATAAATAAATAAATTTGAATAGGGAAAAAGGGTCCGGAACTCATTGCATTCTATTTTATAACTACATTTCCACTCTCAGGATCTCCTCTGTTGCTGTGGGTTCCGAGATCACCTATGTACTGAAGACGCCCAATTATCTCCCCAACGTTGGTTTTCCTGCTAAGCTCATTAAACTAACATTCCATTCAGACATTTAATAAATTTCCTAAATTTAGTGAACCACAACAACTTGATTTTCTCTTCCAAACTGTTCTCCCTAGTCCTGTGTGTCAGAAAATGGTGATACCACCCACCCAAGTGCTGAAGGTAAACCCTGGGGGTCATCCATTCCCTTTCTTTATCCCACAAGTCTATTGCATTTGGTAGGACCTGTCAGCTCTACCTCTAAAATCTGTCCACTTCTGTCTCCCTGGTCCTAGCTTCTCTACCTCATTCATTGTTGCCATATTCTCCCTCTCCAGCCACAATATTTTAACAAATAAGAGTGATCTTTTAAGAATCTAGATTAAGGGGCTAGAGCGGCTCGGCGGTTACGGC
The DNA here is from genome assembly GCA_004027875.1 of Aplodontia rufa. Taxonomy (NCBI): domain Eukaryota; kingdom Metazoa; phylum Chordata; class Mammalia; order Rodentia; family Aplodontiidae; genus Aplodontia; species Aplodontia rufa. The sequence continues at coordinate 9,909 of PVKS010051582.1, read as the reverse complement.
GCTTGTCCAGCATGCGCAAGTACACAGGTTCAAACCCTAGCACCCACAAGTACACGGGTTCAAACCCCGGCACCCGAGTACACAATTAAGTGTCAGAGCAACGAAAGCCATGTGAAAAACTCAATAAAAATTGATTCTCTCTGTCTCTTTCTCTCTCACTGTCCTATCTTTAAAAAAAAAAAAAAAAAGAATCTAGATTAAGTCACTCAAAACCATCACACTAAGAAGAAGAAAGAAAAAAAAATCCAGTCCTTTATTAGGCCCTCCTTGGTACTCCCAGATTGCTAAATATTACTTAGGAACTAATAACACAAGCCCCATTGAAGAAAGAAGGGGACAGGAGGACAATTGTTCTACATTGAAAGCAATTGTTCTCATCCCAGAATAGCAGCATAGCAAGTTTGTTATTTTTGTTGTTGTTATTGTATTTTAATTTTCAAAAGAAATTGCAAGTCAAGATTGTTTTTTTTAGTGAAATCTCAAAAGCACCATGTGGGCTGAAGGTGATCTGTGTGGGTCCTCACATGGTGCTACCCCTCTAACTCGCTCGCTCTTTATTCCCATCACTAGCTTTTCTAGTCCTCAAATATTGGGGCTTGTGTCCTTGCAGTTTTCTCTGCTTGGTACCTGACTTCAGGTGGCATGACAGTCTTTATTCAGTCCCAATGTCCCTTTCTGAAATAACTAGTTGTTCCCTACCTCCTGTCACCATCACATTATTTTATGAATTCACTGAACTTATTACTATCTTAAATTGGCATGTTTATATACAAGTTAATATCTCTCCCTGTAAGAATGTAAACTACAAGAACAGGGAGTTGTCTATCTTAGTCACAACCTCAAATTATTCCAGGCACGTAATAGGCTCAATAAATATCTGTTGAATGCATAGTATCCACATAGCTGGATGTTACTTGGGAAAGTGGTAAAAAGATCAAGCTGACTCACGGAAGTTGCAAACAAAAGAAAAGAGGCTTGAACAAAAGGGCTAAGAAGTCTTTTTCCTGCCTCCAGTCTCCCTTACTTGCCTGGCACATGAAATCTTTCCCTATTCTGAGCAGACAAGCAGGTGTACACAACAGCCTCTGGAGTGCCGTGGGCCACCTCTTCATTTAGCAGCTAGCAGGAATTCCCCATGACACCGAACAAGCAAGAGGGGATGTCCATATGCCAGCAGGAGCTGGTGGGCAGCCCCGATTGCCTAGAGGCTTCTTAAGTGGAGAAAAGGAGGAATAAAGAGATTCAGAATCGGGTAAAGATCAAGAGAGTCAGCTAGTGCACACTGCCTCCAGCTGCTCTCCGCCTTCGCCATTGCATTTGGCTTCCTCCTCCCACCAGGCAGTCAAAGCCTGAGAGTGAATCTTTGCATTCACCCATCCTTCACTGAAAGCACTCCCAGGCTCTCAGCGGAGGACCAGTTCCAACTGGCTGCACCTCCACTTTGCTAACAGTATTTGGCAGGATTCGTGCACTCTTGGGAGCGAGAGGTCACCTTTAAGGGAGTGGTGGGGACCACACTGAGTAAGCAGTTGAGGGTGGCTATTGTTTCCCTTTCCCCTACCCTGTAATAGGGATGAAGCCAGGGGCGCTTTACCACTGAGATACACACCCGGCCCTTTTTAATGTATTTTGGTACTGAGGATTGAACCCAGGGATGAATAACTACTAAGCCACAACCCAGCCCGTTTCATTTTTATTTCGAGACAGGGCCTCACTAAGTTTCTGAGTCTGGCTTTGCACTTGTGAGCCTCCTACCTCAGCCTCCTGAGTTCCTGGGATTATAGGCGTGTGCCACTGCGTTTGGCCCTTTTTAATTTTTTCTTTCTGATACACAGTCTGAGTTGCCCAGGCTGACCTTGAAACTCAGATCTTCCTGCCTCAACCTCTGGAATTAGTGTACCACCACGCCTGGCATTGTGTACCCTGTGTGTGGTGTTGGCTTTTTTTTTTTTTTCCAAGTGTGGTTATAAGTCAATTTCAATCAAGCCAGATTGTCAGGTTGTTAATAATAGCTACTGTTCATGAGATACCTATCATGAGTCTGGCACTATGCTAGGACTTGACATGCCATCTCTAATTCTCATAACAACCCTGTAAAGTATGTAATATCTTCATTTTACAGATGAGGAAACAGGCTCAGAAGTGAAGCAAATTGCTCAAGGAAACAATCCAAAAGTCCCTATTCTTCCCACTCTCACCATGCATCATTACTTAATGTGTTTGCATAGTGAAAGTAGTTTTCTCCCCAACCATCACATTAGTTTTGAATTTTCAGCATACCCCAAAGAGGTAAAACAACTATTATCACCTAGTTATTATTCTAGATGTCTATGACTTGTCCAAGATCACTTAGCAAATTAATTGTTAAAGTAAGACTAGATGTAGCTTAATTCCCAGTTATATCCTTTGTTTGTTTGCAGTACTAAGGATATAACCCAGGGTGCCATGCATGTTAAGCAAGCACGGTACCACCGAGCTACATCTCTAGACCCCTAGTGACATCTTTCTAAATTTAAAAATTAAATGTACAAAATGGGAGATGATTCTCCAAAAATAGCAAGAATTAAGATTAGGGAAGCCAGGCATGGTAGCATATTATGCCTATAACACAAGCACTTGGGAGGCTATGGCAGGAAGATTGCAAGATTCAAAGCCAGCCTGGGCAATTTAGTGAAACCCTATCTCAAAATGAACATAAAAAGGGATGGGGATGTAGCTCATGCTTTCCTAGCATGTGTAAGGTTCTAAGTTCAATCCCTGGTGCTTAAAAAAAAAATTAGGAAAGTTAGCTTCCAAGGTCAAGGGAACTCAATGCTCCTCCAAAACCTAGGCTGTGGGGCTGGAGTGGTGGCTTGGCAGTTACAGTGCTTGCCTGGCATGCGCAAGGATGCGAGTTCAAACCCCAGCACCATCTACATAACGAAGTGTTGCAGCAACGAAAGCCACATGAAAAACTACATAAAATCATCGATTCTCTCTAAAAAAAAAAACAAAAAAAAAACCTAGACTGAGGTAGGAAGCCTATTTTCTTGTTTGTTTTCCACTGATTCTCTCCACACACTCCTGTTTTACTCCCATTTCACCAACATTAAAGTTTCCTCCATTGTGGTCTCTGATAGGAGGAAGAGTGCAGACTTCAGTTACCAGACATTCCAACTGGAAACAACAGTTACACAGTACCTGTGAGCCCCCCACTGCTATGGTTCAGAGGTGGCTTTGTCCCCCAAAGGTTGAAACCGTGGTCCTCAGTGTGATGATGTTGGTGCCTAGCCTAGGAAGGGCTTAAAGTAGCTCTCATGGACCCCTGTGTTAATTTTTTAGAGATTGGCTATTATAAAAGCCGGAGCCTCACCTGACTCATTCTCTGGCTTTCTGTTCTGCACATGTTCCTGCCACCTGCCATTGTATGCCATCCTTGCCAGAACCCAGCTAATGCCAACACATGCCCTTGTACCTCCAGAACTGTGAGCTAAGCAAGCCTCTTTCCTTTATAACGTTATCCAGCTTCAGGTATTTCATTATAATAATGGAAAATGGACTAATACAACCACTTTTTAACAAGATGACTTTGAGTCCTTCACTCTTAATTTCCTCAAGTGCAAAACAGGGAAGATAACAGTTCCTAACTTCAAGGATTACTGAGATTTAAATAGTTAAAGATGCTTTTAACATAGCATTTGACCCAGCGTTAGCTGTTATTATTAATGGTTTCTGGGTTCCAGGCACTCTCATACCTCCGTGTCACCAGTCCCAAAGGTTATATGAGGGACCACACCAAAAGGTGGGCAGTTTGCTCTGTTTCAGATCATCTAGAAATTGCAAAGGACCTGCAGTAAGAAGAGGTCTCAAGAAGGCTTAGGCCCATCTGCCCCCATTCATTGACTCCGTCTCTTTCATACATTTGACATTTACTGAGAACCTCCACTTTTGAGGGTCTGGGGATCAAAGATGAATAAGATGTGATCCTGAACCAAAGGGATCTCAGGTTAGACCAGGTGTTCTCACTTCTACACCGCTGACATTCGGGGCTGGAAAATCTTTGCCAGTTGGGGGAGGAGGGGTTCTGTCCTATGCATCCTAAGATGTTTAGCAGCATCCCTAATCTCAGTCCCAGAATGCCAGGGGTATCACCAACACCCACACCTCTCCACTGTGTTTACCAAAAATGACTTCAGATATTACCAAATGTCCCTTGGGGGAAAACTGTCCCTCAGTGATACTCTCTAGTCTAAATGTATACAACTAACTCTTTATTTTATTTTTGAACAACCATACAAGTTTTTAACAAAATAATATAAAATGTGTTACAACTAACTCTTATGTAATAAAACTAGTATATGCTTGTGCAACGCGTTGAGTGAGCATCTGACTACGGCAGAGAGTTGAGAAAGACTCTTTTTTTTTTTTATAAAGAGAGTGGGACAGTGAGAGAGACAGAAACAACTTTATTTAGTTTTTCACATGGCCAACACTCAGTTGTGTACTGGGGTTTGAACCCAGGTCCTCGTGCTTGCCAGGCAAGCGCTGAAACCGCTGAGCCACCACTCCAGCCCCGAGAAACACTCTGAAGAAGTAAATTTTGAGCTTGGACACAAAGGATGAGGAAGACTTGCCATGCACTGAAGGAGGGAAGCATTGTGAACACATGCAGTGTGCGCTAGGGAAATGAAAACTTGCAGCGCGTGGAAGGAAGGGATGAGAGGTAGGACAAGAATTCTGTTGCAGCTAGATTATGAAGAACTTCGTGTGGAAGCCAAGCAAATCAGACTGCCACTCAAAAGTAGAAATTCAGTGCAGGGAAGAAGAGAGAAGAGCAAACTCATTTCTGGGGAAAAGTTATCTTCCTCAATTGGGAAAAAACAGCCATGATGGACAAAACTGAACAATTCTTTCTTTTCATATGTATTTCTCTTGCAGTTACGGATTGGTGCTTGATTCCACAGCTTCTAGATCCCTCCAAAAGAGGGGGGAAATGCGTAGGGTTGGAATCCTGCTTCTGCCACTTTTACTCTGTGAGCTTTAGTTTTATCCTGAGTATTAGGCTGGCTGGGTGCTCCCTAAGGACCCTGCCACCTCAGTCATCACCAAGCCTGAGCTTGGAGCTGCAGGCCAGAGGCACAATGGACTAGGTAGGTGATCTGGAACCTTCAGCCAGAGGGTGTGGTCAAAACTGTTCAGCAAAGGAGAGGGGAGGGCAGCCAGGGGCTCTGGAATAAGGAAAGAGTCAGGAGGAACAATAGCTGTAGAAAGTCAGGAATATTTTAACACTGACTTTATTTAAAATTGCCAGGGCTGGAGCGGTGGCTCAGCGGTTATGGTGCTTGCCCGACATGTGCCATCACGTGAGTTCAAACCCCAGCCTCATTTACACAGCGAAGTCTCAGAGCAACGAAAGCCATGTAAAAAACTAAATAAAACTGATTCTCTATTTTTCTGTCTCTCACACTGTCCCTCTCTCTTTAAAAAAATAAAATAAAATAAATTGCCAGCATATAGTGATAATAAGACAAGTGACCTAAAAAAAAAAAAATACGGCATAGCACTTTTAGAGTTTTCTGTTAAATATGCAACACCAAATAAATTGGAATCATCATTCTTTTTTTTTTTTTTTTTGGAACCATCATTCTTGAATAAATTCAGTGATGAAATTAAAAAAAGAAAAAATCCTTGTCAGCTAGGCGTGGGGGTACACACCTGTAATCCCAGGGACTTGGGAGGCTGAGGAAGGAGGATCCTGAGCAGCAGCAGCTGCAATGGCGACTTTTAGCATGAATGTGGTGAAGAAAGCTGGCGGCCCATTTTACCAATTTGACAGCTAGGAGCCACAGGCCGAGGCTGAGAAAATGTTCAGTTACTCACTAGATCTGCTACTCAAGCTACAGGAGAGCAAGCACTGGTTGCCTTGGGTCAGTGCAAGGACATCCAGTTGGGTCACACATTCCTGGCCACCAAAGGCAAGGACGTGAAGGGCATTCTATGACCTACAAGGTGCTGGAACCCTGATAATGACCCGATGTCCATTCGCCAGCCTCACCTCCAATGAGAAACCCATACTGGCCTCGGTGTTCCACCAGCTCTTTGCCATTGGCTTCCAGCTGTCTCCCGAACAGGGAAGCTCAGGCACTGAGATGCTGGAAACAGACACGTTCAAAATGCACTGCTTCCCAGTGTGGAGAATTCTCAAAAAATTAGGGATGAACCCACCATATGATCCTGCTATTCCTCTCCTGGGTGTTTTTCCAGGGGATTTAGAATCAGCACATTACAGTGACACAGCAAAATCTATTGTTCATAGCAGCTCAATTTACAATAGCCAAATTATGGAACCAACCCAGATGCCCCTCACTGGATGAATGGATCCAAAAACTGTGGTACATATATACCATGTAGTTCTACTCAGCAATTAGAAACAATGATATTGCATCCTTTGAAGGTAAATGGGTGGCGATGGAAGAAATCATGCTGAGTGAAGTCAGCCTAACCCAGAGAACCAAGGGTTGAATGTCTTCACTCATCTGTGGAGGCTGGAGCTAGACCCTGGCCAGTGTGAAAGGAGGCCTGTTCTCAGGTATTAAACCCTGATAAGGCATAGTGACATATAAACTAAGGCATTCGTAGAGATGTATTGGGAAGGAGGAAGGAGCGGGGAAGGGATAAGGGTGGGAAATTAGGGGGGTCTCTAGGGGGTAAATCTAACTTTCAGAATATATCATATTGTTTCGTTGGAAGCATTTTTGATTGTTCAACAAATAAATTTCTTAATAAAAAAATAATCTTAAAAGGTTTCACTAAAATAAATAAATAAATAAATGCACTGCTTCCAGACACTGACAGGGATCAAGGTCATGGTGCTCACAGATCCCTGGAAAGCAGGAACAGATTCTCTTCTTTGAAAAATTTATGAAATTTACTCAGACTTTGCCCTCAAGAATCCATTCTATTCCCTGGAAATGCAAATCAGGAGTGAGCTGTTTGATCAGAACGTGAAGCTAGCTTTGGAGGTGGAAGAGAAGACTGAGACTTTGGGGCCTGGGTCATAGGTTAAACCTATAATAGACCCCCAAATTCTGAGAGATATGCAGCTTCCACTCCAATAGGGATCCCAGTAGCCTTATTAGTGTACTTGAAAATGGGAGGATGCTGAGCCTGATGACTTGTATAGATCCTTGAGTCTTTTTTTTTTTTAAGAAGGAGGGCAAGATTGAGACAGAAAAAGAGAGAATCAATTTTATCTTTTCTTCTGGTTTTTGTTTCTCCAACACTTAGATGTGTATGTAGTCCTGGGGTTTGAACCTAGATCTTCACGCCTGCCAGGCAAGCACTTTAACCACTGAGCCACTGCTCCAGCCCTGATCCTAAGTCTTAATGGCTTACTCCCTTCCTTTCTGTATATATCATGGTCCTACTTCCCAACTCTGTACAGTCTTATTTTGGAGAAGGTAGACCCATAGATGCTGTAACAAACATTCCTTTGATCCAAAAAAGTAGGGGCATGGGAATATAGCTCAGTGGTAAATCACCCCTGGGTTCAATCCCTGGTACAACAAGAAAAAGAAAAAGGAAGGAAAAAAGCCTATCTTAAAAGAAAAGAACCTGTCTTCAACCTCTACCTCCAAACCAAAACTGGAAAACTGACAGTCACCAATGCTACCATCAACTAGCTGTGTCCAGCAGAGGAGAGAGAATTGAAATTTGCTTCCCGGAAAGGCTGATCTCTTTGTAAAGCATATTTTCCTCTGAAAAGCATTAACTAACTTCTTCCTGAAAAATATATCCAGCACTTCACACTAGAAAACCCAACCCAGGAGCTTAGGGAAGGTTAACAGCCACTTTGTCTTCCCGGCACCTTAACCCTTTTCTCAGTCCTGCCCCAGAATCATGCCCCTGCCCATCTCTCTGATGCTGAGCATCAGCTACTCCTAAAGCTTTGCTCCTCTCAGCTCCATCCTCCTTCAGCCTGGCAGCTGTAGCACAAGAAGTTCAAAGGAGAGGCCAGAAAACACCTCTGGTTAAAAACCAACCTCTGCAGCCTGTACTAAGAATGAAAAACTGGGCTGATTTTGAATTATTATGTCTTCCTACAGCTGTTCCCTTTCAAATATTTATCCTGGCACACACCATCACCATTTTTTACAACTTATTATAATTGTGCGACTATTAAGCAAACCAAACCGTAAAATTGGCTTTAGTTGCTAAGATTTATGTGATTCACAGAGCAGAGTTTATTAAAGAAGGGAATCCACTGAGAGGAAACTAACCTCTAGGAAGGTAGGAAACCTTTTCCCTATTCCTGGCCTGTGGCTTCCCAGCTTCCAGTGAGCAGCATAGAAAATATACAGAATCTACCCACCTTCCTGCAATTTTTATTTCTTCTTAACGATCCTAATGAATCTAAACTGGAAGTCAAGAATGACAGTCTTAAAGGGAATGGTGTTGGCTCCAAGACACTCACAAACAAAATGAATGCCCTGGAGGACTACGATCAAAGTCTGAAGAAAGCAGTTAATTGTGAGTTTCTGAATAGCTAGGAAATAGGCATGGGGGTCCTGATCATCCACCACCGCGGTTCACAGAACTGCTTGGAGACTCCAGCACAAGTTCTCCCTCCAAAACGCACATGCACACATCCACATGAAATTTCATTTGGCTCCAGGACACCCCTGAGCCCATCCACAGCCCTAGGGTAGGTCCATAAGCCTCAGTTATTTCTATTTTTACTGCTGCCACCAAAGCTGCCCTCTTTTTCCCCAAGGTAATCACAGTAGCCACCTAACTCATCTCCTAACTTCTGGACACAGTAGCCAGAGTGATACTGATCCTGTTAGAACCCAAGTCAGCTCACGTCATTTCTCTATGCATTAGCTTTCCATTGCACCTGGACTAAATGCTAGGCTTCCTAACGGCTTTAGGGCCCTGAAGGAGCTATCTCTATGCTGACCTCATCCTCTGCTCTTCTCAACCTTAACTTCGGCCACTCCAGTCACGGCGATCTTGCTGTTCTCCCAGTGTGACAGGGACATTCGGACCTCCTGGTGTTTTCCTTGATGCTTCCTCTACCCTAGATCTGCATGGAGCTCTTCCTTTCATTAATTTTTTTTTTGGTACTAGGGATTGAACCCAGGGGTGCTCCTCCACCATTGAGCTACATCCACAGTTCATTTTATTTTTTGAGTCAGGGTCTTATTAAATTGCTAAGGCTGGTTTTGTTTTGTTTTGTTTTAAGAGAGAAAGGGAGAGAGCAAGAATCAATTTTATGTAGTTTTCAACTTGGCATTTGTTTCTCAGACACTGGACACTTACTTGTCTATGTGGTGCTTGGGTTTGAATCTGGAACCTCGTGCATTCCAGGCTAGCGTTCAAACCACTGAGCCAAATCTCCAGCCCTGGTTTTGAACTTGTGATGCTTCTGCCTTAGCCTCCCGAGTCATGGGTCATGCGAGTGCTCCCAGCTTTCTCTAATTAAGTTCTATCTCAGTTGTAGTTGGTGAATCCTTCCTGACCTCTATTTAAAGCTGTAACTCTTCCCCCACAGATAGTCCCACACCTTAATCCTCTTCTGATCCCTTTTTCTGCATAGCACCCATCCACATCTTACCTCTTATGACTTTTTTTTCTTTTTTTAAAGAGGGACAGCGAGGGCTGGAGCGGTGACTGGACAGTTACTGCACTTGCCTCACATTTGCAAGTAAGCAAGTTCAAACCCCAGCACCACGTACACAAGAAAGTGTCAGAGGAATGAAAGTCACATGAAAAACTAAATACAAATTGCTTCTCTCTCTCTCTGTCCCTCTCTTAAAAAAAAGAAAAAAGAGGGACAGTGAGAGAAAGAGAGAATCAACTTTATTTTTCACATGTTGCTCCAACACTGTTGTGTATGTGGTACTTGTGTATCCCAGGCAGGCGCCATAA
>PVKS010051581.1:0-11083 GCA_004027875.1 Aplodontia rufa | reverse complement strand
TGATAACCCCCTTATTCCTTCCTCCTCCCCCACCTCCCTCCCTTCTTCCCCCACCTTCCCAGGCATGGTTCACCCCACTTTTGTGGAGTTTTAACTATGGTGAGTTTTTTAACTTAAACTCAGCTGTCTATCATCCTGTCATAGGTTTTACACTAGCTTCCGCATAAGAGAGAAAACATTTGCCCTTAAAAACTCTGAGTTTGGGATATTTCACTCAGCATAATTTTTTCCATTTCCATCCATTTGGCTGCAAATACCATGATATTGTTCTCTCTAATAGTGGAGTAGAACTCCATTGTGTATATATACCCTAATTTATGAATCCTTTCTTCCAGCAAGGGGCATCTAAGTTGGTTCCATAGTTTAGCTATTATAAACTGAGCTGCTATAAACATTGATGTAGGTGTGTCTCGTAGTGTGCCGATTCTAGCTCTTTTGGGAAAACACCCAGTGGTGAGATACCTGGGTCATAAGGTACTTTCCAACCCTAGTTTTTTGAGGCATCTCCACACTGCTTTCCAGAGTGGCTGTACCAGTTTGGAGTCCCACCAGCACTGTGTTAAGTGTTCCTTTCTCCCCACAACCCCTCCAACATCTGTTAGTATTCATCTTTGCCACTCTGACTGGAGTGAAGTGAAATCTTAGTGAAGCTTTGATTTGCATTTCTCTAATTGCTAGTGATGTAGAGCATTTTCTCATTTATCTGTTGGCTTTCTGAACTTCCTCTGTTGAGAAGTTCCTGTTTAGTCCCCTAGCCCATTTATTGATTGGATTAGTGGTTTTTGTGTTCAGTTTTTTAAGTTCTTTGTATATTCTGGAAATTAGTCCTCTGTCAGAGGCATAGTATGCAAAGGTTTTCTCCCATTCTGTAGGTTCTCTCTTGATACTCTTGACTAAGTCTTTAGCTGAGCACAAGCTTTTCAGTTTAATGGCATCCCACTCATTGATTCTTGGCTTCAATTTTTGAGCTATGAGAGTCTTGCTGAGGAAGGAAATGCCTATACTGATGTTGTGGAGTAGTGATCCTATTTTTTCTTCTAGCAATTGTATACTTGCTGGTTTGATTCCTAATTATTTGATCCATTTTGATTTGATTTTTGTACAGGTTGAGAGATAAGGATCTAATTTCAGTTGTCTGCATATGGCTGTCCAGTTCATCTAGCACCATTTGTTGAACAGGCTGTCTTTATTCCACGTTATATTTTTGCCCCCTTTGTCAAATATCAGATGGTTAAAGATTTGTGGATTTGTCTCTGCATCTTCTGTTCTGTTCCATTGGTCTTCTTGTCTGTTTTGATACCAATACTATGCTGTTTTTGTTACTATAGCCCTATAATATAATTTCAGGTCAGGTATTATAATACCTCTTTTCTTGCTTAGTAATGATTTGCCTAGTCTGGGTTTCCTGTTATTCCAAATGAGTTTGAGAATTGCTTTCTCTATATACATGAAGAGTGTCATTGGTATCTTGATGGGGATTGCATTGAATCTGTACAGGGCTTTCAGCAGAATGACCATTTTAATTATATTGATTCTGCCTAACCAAGAACATGGAATATTTTTCCATCTTCATAGGTCTTCTCACTTGAATCACTTTAAACTGATGTCCTAAATATTGAAATTTCCAACCTTTTTCTTTCCACATGGAAATTTCAAATAAATAACAAAAGATATTTCCAAAAGTCAGAGTCTACTATCTTTTCTCTTCACCTGTAGAAAAATCTGGGAATAAAACCTAGGATTTCATTGACCAAGGGTCTGATGCCAAGAAGTGGGACTTTTCCCTCAGATTCGAAAATGGTGTCTGTGATATCTCTACATGATGGCTCACCAATGGAATTTGTCATAAGAATACACTCATTAGGACATATTCTTGTTAAAAGATCTGGAATCACCAGATGCTCTTGATAATTATCAATAGAGCCTAACATCTGCTAAACAGCTCTGGTCAAAGCACGAGGTTATTTTACTGCATTAAACATTAATGTTCTTACTGATTAAGAATTAATCCATACTCAAAACCCAGTTGTTGCACTGTGTACAATAAAGTTGGACAAAATGACTTTTTTAAAACTACATGGGTATGCATTTAAAAAAATGAACATGTAAAATTTCGACATTTTAGGTGTTGACAAAAATTTTCCATGTTCATTTGTGAATAAAATACTTTCAAACTAATCACATGATTTCTAATCAGGTGATCTAACTTTTAACAATGCAGATGTCCTTGGAAAGCAAGAACCTAATGCTGTCTCTTTGCTGCTGTTGGCTATCTGATTCACCTTGGGCAAGTCATTCAGACTTTAATAACTTTATCTGTTTTCTTTTCCCTCAGAGTATCGTGGTGAAGATCATAGAAGGAAATATACATGGCAATGCTTCAACAAGGCAAAAACTAAGAAATAAGACTACAGTTCTTGACAATTTTTCCCTACCAAAGTTCACATGATAGGTGACATTCAGATATGTTCCCTGCTCCTTTGGGAATGTTCATATTCTATAAACATTTTCAATACTTCTATGTTATGGCCACTGTTCTCAACAATTCATAGGTAACAATTCATTTAATCCACAACTCCTGATAAAGTAAGTGTCTTTCTAACCACTATTTTATAGACGAGTAAACTGAAGCATGAAGAGGTCACATGACTTGTCCAAGGTCACACAACTTGTCCAAGGTCACTCAGGTAGTCAAGTTGCAGAACCAACGTAGCACCAGTAACTACTGCAAGAAGCTGACTCTAATAAGAACAGAGTGAACCATGATGCAGTTTCATTTTCTTCTTCTTTTTTTTTTGGTTTTTATCAGTTAGACAAGTCAAGCCACAAGAGGAATAGCAGCTGCTATTCAATGACCCCAAATTGTTTCTCATGGAAAAAGAAAAGAAAATATAAGACTTTTAATTTCAAATTTTTTTTTATTTTAAGAGAGAGGGACAGTGAGAAAGAGTGAAAGAGAGAATCAATTTTGTTTATTTAGTTTTTCACTTGGCTTTTGTTGCTCTGACACTTTGTTGTGTACGTGGTGCTAGGGTTTGAACCTTCATCCTCATGCATGCCAGGCAAGCACCATAACTCCCAAGCCACTGCTCCAGACCAATTTCAAGGTTTAAACCAACTCCTGCCAGGTAATCATAATAATAAAATTTGGGAGGTATAGGATACAGGGGAAAAGAGGAAAGGAGTAAAATTTCAGGACAATTTTGCACTGAAATTCACAAAGGGTCTTGTAATTGATGGTCAAAAATGTTAAGGTTAAAGAATAATTTTTTTGATTCCCTTTATTCAAGATCTGGCTCTGAGTCATTTCTCATAGGTTCAAGTTCCCCAAAGCATAATCTCTCCATCCCACACAGGAGGAAAAAGAAAAACTGGGCAGAGAACAGAGTAGCACTTCTCAAGTGATAAAATCCCTGTGGTATTTTTTTTCTCCCCTCTTTCTCCCTGCCTTCTATCTCTCTCTCTCTCTATATATATATTTTTAAGAAAGACAAACAGAGAGAGGGAGAGAGAGAGAAGAGAGAATCAATTTATTTATTTTTCATTTGGCTTTTGTTTCTCCAACATTTAGCTATGTATGTGGTGCTGGGTTTTGAACCCTCATCCTCACACATGCCAGGCAAGCGCTCCAACCACTAAGCCACCGCTCCAGCTCCTTTCCCCTCTGTCTTAATCGGAAAGCAGGAACTTTCATTTGCACAAAATGAAACAGACACCCTTCTTCCCACGCAGCCTCTGGAGTAGTTATCTGCTGCTTGACTGTTCACTGAAATGTAGTAGCAATGGATTTCCTGTCTGGCCAGAGCGGCCACTGGCGGCAATTTCATTTTACACATATTTCATCAAGGTAGTCTTTCCAGAACAATACCTCAGCAGTCTCGCATTCCTAACAGAAACAAGGCAGCAAGACTGAAGAGTGATCTCACTGCTGTTAAGCAACAAACATGCATGCTAGTGAAGTCCTGCTATGCACCAGGCCCTGTGCTCACTAGGGGAGACCAAGTACCTTGTCCTGAAAAGACCACGTCACAGCAGTGGTGGAAGAATAATAGGAGCAGATGATGGTGACAACAATGTATTTTGTGTTCTATATGCCTATCATATGGTTACTTCATATGCATTTATGATTGTACAATAGCTCAACTCCTTAATAAAAATTTTTTAAATATATTTTGTGTTCTGACATGGGCATATAAAATATTGTGCAAACTCTAAGGGAGCACTGTTCAGTCATCCTGGGGAACCACTAATGAGATGACCTTTAGTTCTGCCTTGAAGGGCAGTAGAATTTTAATAGGTAGAGAAGGGAGGCAGAAGGTGTCAATATTTCAAGGAGGAGGAACAGCACAAGAAAGGGCACAGATGAACGAAAAGCAATAATTTGTTTATGGAACAAACAAATAGCACCCACAGGGTGGGGGGGCTGGTGAGAAACAGGACGGAAGAGAGGTGTGGGGATGACTCGTTGAGAAGCTTGTCAGGCATTTCAGGAGTTTATGTTTGATCCCATAGGCAAATAAGATTCATGTTTGTTCTTGTTTCTGCTTTCACTTAATTTAAAAGCAAGGCAAATAACATCTTTAACAATGTAGTTTTAAAGATCACTCTGGTTGGCTGCGTGCGATGGCTTACACCTGTAATTCCAGCAGCTAGAAAGGCTGAAGCAGTAGGATTGCAAGTTCCAGGCCAGCCTTAGCAATCTAACGAGGCCCTGAGCAATATAGCAAGATCCTATCTCAAAATAAAATGGGCTGAAGATGTGACTCCATGATTAAGTGCCCCTGGGTTCAGTACCTGGTACCAAAAAAACAAATCAAATAAACAAACAAACCCACACGATGGTTGCACCATGAAAGTTTGAGTAAAGGAAGAAATTTCAGCCAGGAGGGCTTGCTAGGGAAATGTCATTGTCACCCTCACGGAAGATAACAGGGGGTAGCCAAGGAGATCAAAAAGACGGATTTGAAAGGGCTCTGTGATGTAAGATCAATGGGAGTTGGTGACCATTAGGTCAGCTGGGATGAGGGAAAGGGCAACTCCCAGGTGTGTGGTTTGGGTAACTGATGCCACTAGCCAGGCTAGTGAGTATAGCAAAGGTGGATTTACCAAGACAGGAAAACCTGAAATGAAAGCAGCCCTGGTACTCATGCTCTGCAAGAAAAGGTCAACGAGGAGTAACGGAATCCGGGACTTTGCAGGGGGTATGATCGCAAAGTCCACAAAGGGAAAGGAGTGACACCCAGAACATGGGCTCCTAAAGAAGCCAGGTGTCTGCAGATGTCGTGAGGTGGGAGAATCCCCAGGACATCCAGAAACCCACCGCATGGCCATTCCAGCCCTTCTTCCACTAGCACAGAGACACCTGTGTTCTACTGTGTCACAGACTGGGTGTTCCTCCACTGCTGATGCTGGAATCATCATGGGCACCTCCCTGTCTCTGGAAACAGATACATCCACTAAAGAACAAGAACACAGCAGACAACACTTCTGGAAGTTTCAGAACAATTATGTATTTCAGGTGGTGACTTTTTAATTTTCTTTTATTTTTGATGTTTCCAATGTGCTTTTGCTCTGATTTATTTGGTTCTGATGGAAACATGACCAAAAAAGACACATATAATGCATACTACTTACTTTAAACCCATAGCTCACCAAGTACCTCCAAAAATTTCATACAATATATGTGATACCATGCAAGGACTAGACCCTACTTATAAATTAATTTCTGCAAAAGCTGGTGAATTTGTGTTGGAAATTTCCTGATCATATAAATATGTGTCTAACGCCTGAGAAATTTCCATATGCAAAAGCTGTCTATCCTGCAGGCACCATACATGGCCTGCCGGTTACGCCCATCCATAAATCCCAATGCTCCTTCCTCCTGCATTAAGTCAGAGGAACAGTAATCCCCCAGGCTTTATTTGAATTTAAATTAACAAAGGACTTACTACAGGAAAGGGCAGAACAGATGATGTGGTTACTTTGACAAATAAATCACAAAGAAAAAAGAGAAAGGATATGAGACCCATAGATTAAGAGAGGCTTAAAGTCACGACGATCATAACGTGCAGATCTGATTTGAGTTATTTGAGTAAACTCTAATAAATAAGGAAGTATTAGATTTATGAGATACCTGAAAAGTTGGACACTGAGTGGATGTTGATAAAAGAGAGGAATGCTGTTAATTCCATTTTTGTGTGTGTGACAATGTTTTATGGATATGTTTTAAGGAAAAAATCCTTATCGTTTCTAAACATGTGCTAGTTTCCAGGATTTGTTTCAAAATAATGCAGGGAGGAAAACAGATGAGGGTATAAACGAACCAAGATTGCTCCTGAGATGATTATTGCTGAAGCTGGGGATGAGGATGTTTAATATTGTTCTGACTCTTTTTAAATATATTTTGAATTTTTTCATAAAAAATATGAAAAATCAATATATCCAACAATATCTGAGCCTAGGTATTATATAAGTGAGAGAATCTGGCAATCAAATTTCTTCCTCTAAATGTGTGGGTTTTGTGTGTGTGCACGTGTGTGTGCGTGGGGGGGTTACAGATGAAAATACTATTAGAAACAAAACTTCAAAATATCAACAGTACATGTGATTCTGAGAGCACCGGGTGCATATGCTATTGTGATTTTATTTTCCCTTTCCTTTCACACAAATGCTGTACACGTTATGAAGATACTGAATTTATTACGTTGAAATTATATTGCACAAATTGGTAGATTCTCCTGATCTGAAGCACATATATGTTGAGAATTACTCAACAACCTGACCCTCCTACCTACTAAAATTTTTGGTCCAAATTCTTCTTTAGTCCCTATTACATCAAATAGGGTATTATTCCAACTGCTTTAAATTTTTTACTTTCTTCTTGATTCATTCCAAGCCACCAAATTCTCAAAAGTCTAATTCTAAAATTCCTGACCAAATAAAACATTTTTTTTCCTGTCCACTTCATGTTTTCAGAAATCAAGTTAATTCTTTTGGAAAGGCGTAATTCCAGAAACGTATAGCTTTAAAAACATTTATTGAGGGGCTGGAGCGGTGGCTCAATGGTTATGGTGCTTGCCTGGCATGTTCAAGGATACAAGTTCAAACCCTATACACAACTAAGTGTTGGAGCAACCGAGGCCACATGAAAAACTAAATAAAAATTGATTCTGTCTCTCTCTCTCTCTCTCTCACTATCCCTTAAAAAAAAAAACATTTGTTGAGCATATTAGGATCCTTAATACATTCTGCTGAGCACTACAGAAAGTAAAAAGACGAAGAATATACGCCCGTCCTCTCTGTCTCTTTCTACGTACACAAATGCACACAGTCTTTTATGAGGTTATACACATATGTTTTATATATATATATATATATATATATATATATATATATAATTATGCATGAGAATTAAGGTAAGGATGCAAGTAACTATATATTATTAAGCATATATTATGCATATATATAATTATGCATGAGAAGGTGGGGATGCAAGTAATTATAAATATAAGGCACCTGGGGTGTGATGCAGCAGGTATGTTAAATATAAAGGGCAATGAGAAAACAGAGGGACAGATGAGTCCTGGTGGGATTTTCTTGGAATGTGTACAGGTTGTTGATACAGGTTTTGTTCAACAAGAAAAAATGCACAGAAAAGCATTTCTCGTGGTTCAAGGGAAAGTGTAAGAAGAAGGAATGTACTTCTTGTACACATGCAGTGTACAAGAATCTTCAATGAGAGACTCACCTGGAGAGATGGTTTAGGACATGTCATAGGGGCCTTAGATGCAATATTCAGTTGGTGGAGTTGGACCAGAGGCTTCTGAGCAGGGGGATTGCCTGATTTCTGTCAGCCGAAGAGATTTCAGATGCAGAAGAGTTAAACAGGTATCTCCAAAGCCTCATGACTAACCAAATGCCTATGAAGGTGGCAGAGGAAGAGACCAGAGCAACCCTTGACTGTGGGCGATCAAGGGGACCAGAGTGGGTGATGTCACTGGTCACTGGAGTGGGTCCCTTTGATCACCTCAAAGGGAGAAACAGGAAAAGACAGGATAAGATGACCAAGGTAAGGATTCAAGGGGCTGTCTGAGAACCAGCAGGTAAACACCAGCTGTTGAAAGGTGGGAACAGAAGCAGGTGTTTGCAGGAAGCCAGAAATATAAATCAAGATACAAAATCAAAAAGGAGGTTGATAAAGCTGGTCGAGGCAGGAGATACCCAGAGAAAGTGAAAAGAGAATTCGAATTGCTTGCACATATTTTATTTATCTAATCCTCACAACTATGAACACAGCTTTTTAAGCATTAACCATTACAGAGATTTAATAATGAAGCAGAATGGAGTAAATTTGCAGGCAGAGAGAAACTTGCCAACATTTCTTATTTTCAATTCTCTAACAGGAATTTTAGAATCAGTATAAAACCTAAGCAATTTGAAGGATCAGATATCTGCATATGTTATTCCTTTTCTTCTTTCATTGAGTCTCGCTCAGAAAGTTTTCAGACTTAGTGTGCATATGAACTAGTGTACAGTCCAGTACATACAAAGCCACACACACACCTTATTTTATGGACCTCTTAAAGGATTTAAAAAAAACAATTTTGACTGAATTGTTGTCTTTGTGCTGATTTTGGATTCATTTATTTGTCAGATAAAATACTATTGAAGTGCATCAGGAACATAATACTATATCCACAGTTGAAGGAAATGTACCCCCAAAATTAAATCTTACTCCGTTGTCCTTTTATTGGGATCAATGGTTTCTAAATGTAATTGTCTATTTAGCGGCCACAATCAATATGCTGGAAAATGTTACTTCCGTCGCCCTCTTGAGGCCCACCACCCTGATGGACCAGTTATCCCTTGAGGGTATGGCTGGGGTAGAATGCTTGGGCATGGCACGTACCCAGGAAGCAGATTCCAGGGGAAGTGGATTGACTGATTCATGGGATAACTCCCTGAACTTCCTTCAAGATTTTTCCACATAGCTCATTTCATTCCTCTTCCCCCATCACGTGTCCCTTTCCCTAGTGGCCTCTGCATAGGTCCTGACCTGGCAAAGCACTTTCTAGCATCTACACTGGAGACTCTAAACAAAGCCTGATTTGACATCAGTACTATGCCTTTGGGACTGGAGCGGTGGCTCAGCAGTTATGGTGCTTGCCTGGCATGCAGAGGATGTGGCTTCGAACCCCAGCACCACATACACGATGAAGTGTCGAGGCAACAAAGGCCATGTGAAAAACTAAATAAAACTGACTCTCTCTTTCTCTCTCTCTCTCTCACTGACCCTCTCTCTTAAGAAAAAACATCCCATGCCTTTGTCCCTAAGACCACAAGAGAAAGAAATACTCTGCCTCCCCGGACGTTATTTTTATACTACCAATGCGACTGACAAACACTAGATCAGTAAACTCCCTTTATCACAAACCCCAGATGAGACAAAATGCAACGCACCACGCACCACGCTCTCCTGAGTGGAGCTGAGGAGTGCTCCAGGGCTGGCCTCCGCCTGCAGCCATCGCCAGGTCTGCAGACCCTGCAGGGGCTGGGACAGAAGGGCCCAAAGCAAAGACTTCATAATCCATAGGTCTCTAGGACCAGCAGTTTTACAAAGCAGCCTTCGGCAGCTGTGTGTATAACGGAGAATAAAAACAATGGGCAGTTTTGAAATAAAACCCAAATGTCAGGCATAAGAAATGCATTTTTCCTACTTTACTCTGAAAGAATGCGCTAGGGAGAAATTTAGCAAATAAAACCTGTTGAAAATATGAGCATTCCTGCAGGCGTATTTCCAGTGGGACATTAACACAGGCTTGCAGTAATACCTCTATTAATGAAGAGAATGTGTTCCAATGACACACTTATTCATCAGACATTTCACAGGCAAGACAAAAAAACTCACAAAAGATCGAGGTGTTACCTCCAGAACTTCATGTGGGAGGGTAAAAAAATGACATATAATTTTAAAATATGACAAAATACTAAGGAAAATAGCATCAGATCTTCTGGAAGACAAAAAAAAATGGGCCTCTTAAGGTTTAGCAAAGATGTAAAGAAAGAGAAATTGCACTATATGAGACTGGAGAAGGAAGACTATATTAACCTTGCCATCATAAGCCACGGCCATGGGGGCGCACGCCTGTAATCCCAGCAGCTATGGAGGCTGAGGCAGGAGGATTGCAAGTTCAAAGCCAGCCTCAGCAACTCAGTGAGGCCCTAAAGCAACTTAGCAAGACTCTGTCTCAAAATAAAATATGAAAAAGGCTGGGGATGTGGCTCAGAGGTAAAGCTCCCCTGAGTTCAATCCTTGGTACCCAAAACAAATTTTAAAAAGTGCGGTGGAAGTTTGGGAAAAAAGATTCACCGAGGAAGGCTCACAGGGTGGCCTGTGGAAGACAGGGTAGCGCAGGCTTCAGTAAGACAGTGAAGTGAAGGACCTGATTTTGTGGTGCTCCAGGTACCTTGTGAGTGTCATTGTTGACCCAGAAAATAGAGGGTGCATTGGGTGGAATATTCTTGGGGAAAAAACTGAAGTATCATCCTTGCTCTTTATTTTATTTATTTATTTTATTTTATTTTGTTTTGTTTTGCCTTGCTGGGGATGCAACCCAGGGCCCTCTGCATGCCAGGCAAGTGCTCTACCACTGAACTACATCCCCAGTCCCACCCCAATTTTTATTTTTTAATTTCATTTAATTTTATTTTTCCATCCCATTTTTTAAATAATTGTAACTCAGCTTCACTTTCATGGCCTCGAGAGTTAATGGCTTCAGTGTCTTTCACACTTGTTTCCCAAGGTCTGATATTCTCTTAGGAGGAAACCAAATCTTTCCCTTCGCAAGTGGAGTGAACAAGTGTAAACTTCGGTTGGCAGCAGTGCTATTTAGGGTAACATAGTCAATAAACACACCCAGGAGCCAAAAACTCACTCAAAAGTGAAAAACTCAAATGCCTGTAGGGACCAGCAGGTGACATAAATGAATAAAGCCATTGACAAGAGGGACAAAGTTGAGTTAACAGAGAGCACACATGCCCTAGGTGCAGAGGACATACCTTTCCCCAATGTCAGCCTGGGAGA
>PVKS010051580.1:0-11086 GCA_004027875.1 Aplodontia rufa | reverse complement strand
GTGAGATCCTGTCTGAAAATTAAAAAGAAAAGAAAGCTGAGGATGTGGCTCAGTGGCTAAGCTGCCTTGGGTTCAATTAGCAGTACAAAACAAAACAAAACAAAACCAAAAATGCACAAACAAAAATAAAGACAGAAAAGAAAAAGTCCCTCCAGGTTATATTGTTGGTCAGCAGCTTACAGCTTGGACGTTGGATACACCCCCCAAAAAAATTCATATCAGAAAATGCAGGAATGCTCAGTAGTGAAGTGATTAGATTATAGAGCTGTAACTTCATCAGTCTATTAATCCACTTGATTAATCCATTTCGTGGGTTAATAATTTGAATAGACTGAATGATCACTGTAACAGGTGGCATGTGCTTAAAGGAAAGTCATTGGGGGTATGCCTTTGGGATTTACATTTTATCCCTGGCTCCTTGTGCTCTCTCTCTGATTTCTGGTTGCCCCCAACTGAGCAGCATTCCTCCACCATGCCCTTCTGCCATGCTGTTCCACCATCACCTCAGGCCCAGAACTATCTAGTCAACCAGTCATTGACTGAATCTCTGAAACTGAGCCCAAAGTAAATGTTTTCTCTCCTAAGTAGTTATTGTCATATCTAATGGTCACAGAGACAAAAAACTAACACACATCCATCTACCTAATCCATATAGACCTGTAACTGATATTGTTATCAGTGATAGTAATAATATATGTATACTCGGGGCTAGAGCAGTGGCCCAGCAGCTATGGCACTTGCCTGGCATGTGCAAGGACATGGATTCAAACCCCAGCACCACATACACAATGAAGTGTTGAAGCAATGAATGTCACATGAAAAACTAATAAAATAAAATTTTATATATATATATATGTATATATATATATATACTCACACACACATATACATACACTGTTTACTGAGTATTTACTATGTTCCAATCTATTTTATCTGTAAACACAGAATCTCATTTACTCTTTATAACAAACCTATGATGTATGTGCTATTAATGTATTAGTGTGTTTTTCATTAATATAATGAAATACATGTGGCAGGCTGACTTTATAAAGAAGAGAGGTTTATTTGGATCACAGTTTTGGAAGGTAAAAATGAGATGGCCTGGTACAGGGTCTGGTGAAGGGATCCTCTTGGTCATATTACCTCAGGGTGGAATGCAATGGCAAGAGCATATGTGGGAGGGAGAAATCACATCACTAAACAGGAAAGCAGAGAGAGAGAGATCCTTCTGAGTGCATGTCCTCAATTAACCTAAGGACCTCCTACTGGACCCCTTAAAGGTCGGTATCATATTAATTCTGCCACAGTGAGGACCAAGTCTTCAACATATGGATCCCTGAGGAATATACTACATCCAAACTATAGCAATTGTCGTGTACATTTTAAAGAAAACCAAGTATTACAGAAGGTAAATCACACTACTTTCAAGCTCTAGAGCCAGAATTAGAATCTAGGTTTGTCTGACAATAAAACCTTGGACTTGGACCAATACTTTCTGTTAATTTAAAAATGTATAGACTCAGTTGTTTCTTAGAAAACATTCAGAAATCCCAAGAGCTTTGTGTTGGGATACAGGCAAAAGGATCGTGTACTTTTAATCAGTTAAATAGACGAGACAAGGTCATTTTTTGTGATGCCAGAAATATGATTAATAGACCACAGATCTATTGAAAAGCCTTAGGGACTTATTTTGAACTCTGTATATTTGGGATTCCATAGAAACAATTTGCAAAACCTACCAGTAAATATCTTAAAAGCATTCCCATGTAAGCATCTCATGTTAGTCAGCTTTTCATCACTATGACGAAAATTCCGGACAAGAACAATTTAGAGGAGGAAAAATTTATTTATGGCTCATGGTTTGAGCCATCCGTCTGTGATCAGCTGACTCCATTGCTCTGGGCCTGAGTGAGGCAGAATATTATGGCAGAGGAAAGCTACTGAGTTCATGGCAGCCAGAAAGCATAGAGAGTGTGACAAAATCTAATCCCTAAAGGCATGCCTCCAGTGACCTACTTCCTCCAGGCACAGTCTAACTACCTAAGTTAACATCCAGCATAGTAGTCATTTAAAATTATTAATTCATCAATTGGATTAATCCACCAATGAGGTCACAGTTTTTATAATCTGATCATTTTGCCACAGAAAATTCCAACATTGTCTCACATATGAGTTTGGTTTTTTTTAGACAGAGAGAGAGAGAGAGAGAGAGAGAGAATCAATTTTATTTAGTTTTTCATGAGGCTTTTGTTGCTCTGACATTGTTATGTATGTGGTGTTGGGGTTCAAACCCAGGCAAGTGCCATAACTGCTGAGCCACTGCTCCAGCCCATCACACATGACTTTTCAAGGAACCTCTTATATCTAATTTGTAACATTCTGTCCCTGGCCCCCAAAAGCATATGACTATCTCACAATGAAAATTGCATTTAGTTCATAGTCTTAATAGTTTCAGCATTGCTCAAAAATTCAAGTCTAAAGTCTAATCTGATACTCAAGACAAATGCTTGGCTGTGAGCCCCTGTAAAGATCAAAAGCAAGTTACCTATATTCAATGTACAATAGCACAGAGTGAACACTCCCATTCCAAAAGAGAGGAATAGACGTATAGAAAGAAGTGATGGGACCAAAGCAAGATTGAAACCTAGATGGGCAAATAGTCCTGTACATGTGGGGCACATGGTGGAGAGATGTGGTCACTAAAAGGCTTAGGCAGCCCTGCTCTTATGACCTTCCTGGTTTTTGCTTACTTGGCCTCTCTCTTGGCCTGCTTCTCCCTATAGCCAGCAGCTTTCCTCTGCAGATGTTCCACAAACAGGAAAACAGGAATATCTCTCTCTCTCCCTCTCTCTCTCTCTCTCTCTCTCTCAAGAGAAAGAGGGAGAGAGTGAGAGAGAGAGGCAAAAAGAAAATCAATTTTATTTTGTTTCCCTGACACTTAGTTGTGTATGTCGTGCTGGGGTTTGAACCTAGGTCCTTGCACATGCCAAACAAGCACTCTACCACTGAGCCAGTGCCTCAGTCCCATAAATGGCATCTCCTAATTCCTGGGGTCTCCACTGTAGCTTTTACTTGATTCACACAGCTTCACACATCACCCTCTCAGGGGCTGCCCTCAGGAATTCTGACCCTACTACACTTTTCCTGGCCTCCTATACCTTCCTTTAAAATTTTGATGGAAGTCTCTCTGATCTTCGTCCACAATCTGCATTCCTGCAGGACCAGCATCACATTGATGATATCAAGCTCTGCTGCCAGTTTGAATGGTAGCTAGATCCCTTTGGACAATGGGTGCTGTGGACTCTAAGTGCCTGGGTGTCTCCTAGATCACCCTGTGTGAGCAATGTGCCCCCAAGCTCTCTTAAATGGGTTTTCACTTTTACACCCTTGAAACTGCCATGGATGTGGTCTTGTTGATTCCTGAGGTGTCTTCAAGGCACCTTTTCTGTTGTCTCTATGCTAAGTACTTACTTTATCTTTAGTGGTGATATTATGTTCAACAACCACACCTTCCTTGACCCCAATTTTACATGCACTTTCTGGCCAAACTGCAAATTTAAAAAATTCTTTTAGTCTGTTTTCTGCTCCTGGTTACCACAGCAAACTTGGCTAAAAGCCTCCAGTAATACCCATGTCACTGCCTGAATCCTGTTCTGCCTTGAAATTTCCTCTACCACATTAATTAGTCCATCATCTTTAAGTTCAGTGACACACAAAGTCTCAGGACATAGACAAAATATAAAGACGTTCTTTGATAGGATGTAACATGAATGACCTCTAGTCCAACTTCCAACAGAGTCCCCATTCCCCTCTGAAATCTTATAATCACAGTCTTTTATTTTTTATTTTGAGACAGGGTCTTGCTAAGTTGCTCAGGGCCTTGCTGAAGCTTCCCTTGAACTTGCAATCCTCCTGCCTCAGCCTCAAGAGTCACTGGAGTTACAGCCATGCGCCACCTTGCCCAGCTGAGCACAGTCTTTACCGTCCACATTCCTAACAGCATTCTAGTCTATGCATCTCTCATCAGTCTCTCTTTAGGCTCTGCTTACAACATTTGAAGTCTTCTTTAGCCTGCATCTTCAAATTCCTCCTGCAAATCAGTTCCGCAAGTTTCTGAACCATGTGGTCAGGTTAGTCGCAGCAAAGACCTCACTTCTCAGTGCCAATTTCAGTGTTAGTCAGGTTTCTGTCACTGTGACCAAAGTTCCTCATAAAAACAACTTAGAAGAGGAAACATTATTTTGGACTCATGGTTTCAGTGGTTTGGTTCACGGTTGGCCAAGTTCATTACTCTGGACCTCAGGTGAGGCAGAACATCATGGCAGAAGGGCATGAAGAAGGATAGCTGCTCAGCTCATGGGAGTGAAGAAGCAGAGAGAGAAAGAGGGCAAGGTGCCAGGGACAAAACATAAATTCCAAAGGCACACCTCCAGTGACCAACTTCCTCCAGCCATACCCTACCTGCCTATAGTTACCACCCAGTATGGTAATCTATTCAATTACTAATCCATCAAATGGATTAATCTGATGATCAGGTTACAGTCCTTATAATCTAATCATTTCACCTCTGAACATTCCTGCAGTGTTTCACAGGTGAGTTTTTTGGGGACACATTGGATCCAAATCATAATACATCTCCATCAAAGGCTGTATCCAGGGCTAGAGTGATGGCTCAGCAGTTATGTGCTTGCCTGGCTTGTGTAAGGATGCAAGTTTGAACCCCAGCATCACATGTACAACAAAGTGTCGGAGCAATGAAGGCCACATGAAAAACTAAATAAAAATTGGTTCTCTCTCTAAAAAAAAGTGGTATCTATATATTATCTGTGAATTTCTCTTCTACGTTCTCACTGGTTCTCATTTAAATGTATATTTGAAATTAACTGTACTAATTTCTGAGTATTTGAAATGTAATGCCTAATGCAATCATTAAAATCAGAGTAGTCTCCACATGGCTTGATCATTTTGATATTGAAATGTTGGAATGATGTACACTTCCCATTGTTGAAGTGGAATCTTAATTTTGACAAATACCAACTATGATTCAAAGCTATTCACATTTAAGAATACCCTGTAAGCAATTAATGTTGTGATAAGGAGTAATCTCCAAGACCTATTAGGTAAAAGATAGTGGGCACCACCATTTAAGAGTAAAAAGAGGAGACATACATATTTGTGTTTGGTGATAAATACATAAAAATCTTTGAAAGGAAAGGTATGAGGGAAAGAATCATGCCCTAATGAGTAAAAATAATGTTTAAAATCTAACTTTAAATTGTGAATGAAGTGTGCAAAATAGATACACACACACACACACACACAATGAAATAATGAATTTTGTGCTCCATTAGACCACTATAAGCTTTCATACTGTATTGTGTGTGTGTGTGTGTGTGTGTGTGTGTGTGTGTATGTGTGCGCGCACGCACGCAATTTAAAAACCCAAACCAAATCTGCTAATTAAGCTCTCCCTGGCCAGGAGCTCACTTGGATCTTTGACAGTTCCTAGTTAAAGCCTAGTTTGTGTTTTTTGACAGCAAACCAAGACCCTCTTGTTTGCTTCAGGAAAACTGGCTGTTTTTAGTCCCTGGCATTATTCTGTGGCATCCTAACAAGTCACCAATTGTCTTGACGATGACTTACAGTTGTGCCAGATTTTTCTTGGCCACAGGTTTTTTTTTCTTTTTCTTTTTTTTTTTTGAGACAGGTAGTAATACTAGCAATAAAACTATTATTAATTTGGTTTTAGTTTATGAAGAATTATCTTGAAAATAGGTGGTAAATTGAGATGACCATATAAGGGCAGAAGCAACTAAATCAAATTTTTTGAACCAATACATGTGATTTTGAACATATTTTAACTCTTTCAATTATTACTTCTTATTCCAGAACTTGGAAGATAAACATATTATAGACAAATGACATTTTACAAAAATGAAATGTTTTTCCCAATACTGGCACTCAATATAAATAGTATTAAGAATTTTTATAATTTTGTTTATTTTTTGACATGCTTGGGAAAAGAGGTTGGCAGATAGATGGTACTTTTATTATCAAATCCACCTCATTTCCCTTTTTGTATCTCTTTATCACTAAAGAAATGGTCTAAGATTTTCCATCTATTTGATATGGTATTTATAGGAAGTCTCATAGATCTTTGATTTCACTATTACCCAAAGTAACTAGTTTTTTTTATAACCCTTACCACCTTACATGGTCCCAAATTAAGCTCAAAAGGAAATCACAAACATCATTTTAAAAATTAGAAATATTTTTTTCTTTCTCTGTAGAGTCTACTGGTGTCACTTAACTAAAACTCCTTGGTCTGTGACCTTGAGAAACGTAGAGGCTAAATAGGAGCAGCAGAGTATTGAAGGTCATCCCCTCCACCGTATCCAAAAAGGGGAGCAAATATGCATCCTAACAGGTAAGAGTTTTTAGAATTATGGCAGATGGTGATTGAAGCAAAGGCAATTCAAAACTGAGGTGGGGAGGGAGTCTGCGAAGGCAATAATTTTGAATGTTTGACATTTGTTTTGAAACTACCTTACTACCCTATACCCTTTACCATCTGTCTGTTATCCCTCCCAACACCCACCTCTGTCTTCCCACAGGGCTCCATTGTCTGCAGTTCCTGTTTCTCAGGGGCGGAGCTGTGGGAGGCAGCCATGGGTGCCATAATAGGCACCTGCGGCCAGCACAATGGGCTGTGGGTGCTTGTGGGAGAGACAGATTGATGTATTGTGCATGGGGGAGGAGGGCTGTCACTTGAATCCATGTGAACCCAGGCTTTAGGGGCAAGGGAGATTGACAGCTTTTGTAGGTTGCATTTCTTTTTCAAAGCTTGGCTTTAATAGACAGTAAGTTTGGGGCCCCAGGCTTTCAGTCCCATAATTCTAACAGGGCAATCACCAGCATTCAGCATTTCTTTTTACCCCCCTTGTTACGCATTAAATGATTTCAGTAAAGGAATGTGCAGCATTAATTAGAATTTGTTAGCAGATACCAAGAGGAAAAGTTTCTTCACAACAACTATAGGAGGTGTCATTTGTACAAAGACTTTTTTGTTTTCTTTCCCCATTACATTATCACTGCAATATGTAAGGTAGTGATTCTTTTCATTTAAATTAAGTGGAAAGCTACTAAATCTTGTTTTATTCTCCAAAAAGAATAAGGTCCTTAACACTTATCTTTTAACTTCTTTCATTTCCTAAGGTTGGTGTTTACTTTTGCTTTCAGTCAGACCCATTTACTGGTCTGTGTGGTTGTGTATCCAGTTTTGTGTACCACTTAGCTCTTACAATTACCGGCAACCCAGTGTACTGAGATATAAGGACTGTTACTAGGTGGAAAAGCTACATTTAATATTGGAAATCATTGATATCCTGGTTCATTTTCCATAAAGGTACATTGAGAAATGCTAAAAATTAAATTCTTCTAGGTTTGTATCCTAACTCATTTTCTAAAACTATTTTTCCCTAGTTGATATTTAACCTTAGTCATGACATCAAATTTATGGAAGAATGGGGCAGCAGCCAAGGAATAATTTTCCCATAGAAAACTCATTCCCAAGCCATGTCATTTTTTAAAAAATATCAAATGCTCCCTTACACAGATAGCCTCATTTCCTTATAGGTAGTTAAAAAAACTCGTTTGTTTTCTATTTTTTATTCCTGACATTTTGGACTTGTATAGGAACAAAACTAACCTCAGATTGGGTATATCTTGTAAATATACTGTGCCATCTGGAGAACTGACAAAACATTATTAAAATCTTTGGTATGATTCTTGTAACATCTCTCCAGTATGAAATCATTTGCTCAATGGAAGGGGTTGAAGGCTAATTGAATTAGAATTTTTTTCCCATTTAATTGTTTTATTTAAGTGTGTTAAGGGCAACAGTGAAAAATATTGATTAAGTCTACCATTATTGCTCAGAAAGAACATATTCCCACAGAGTTGCCTGGCTCTGTCTATAATAATAATTTGGTGCAATGGCTTTCAAAGTAGTGGGGTGATAGTAATTAGGGGGTGCGACAGAAATTTCAATGCTGAATTCAACATTTCACCATGCAGGGCATGAAAATTGCCGACTGGGGGCTAGTCAGCTCTAAGTACTAATTAACTAATTAATCAGGTGCTGAAACCAACTGAATGGAGGATACCAGCCAGACAACTCAAGCCCAAGCAGAGGGTTGTGCTCTTTAAAGACAGTGCAGTCTTTCTTCTTGGTTTTTAACCCAATCAAACCTGAGAAGGGAAAGTAGAATATGATGTACTACTTTCGGTCTTTTCTGTCCAAGCTTTTTACTTAGAGAAAATAAAATAAAAACATGTAACTCTGTTGATAATAGTGAGGCACCACGTGTAGGATGACCCTCAAAGCCACTGAGCCCTTGGCCATGAAGTAGTTTATGCCTGGTGTGGGTACCGGGTGGTGAGGAAGGTATCTGGCTTCCTGGAGTTTACTTCTACAATGTATTTTTTTTAGTATAGGAGAATGAGAAATATATTTCTCCTTTTGGGCTGATGTTGGGTCTTTTGTTTCATCCTTCGTTTATGTAAATGAGAAGAGTCCAATTACACATATGGAAAAAGGGTTTAATGAATCGTGAAAAAGCCCAGTTTGCAGAGAAATGGCACAATCTTCTCTTCTTCTTTTTTTCTCTTTTAAATTTAACTTAGAAACATGTATATCTTTTATGGAAGATGATAAGGCCTAATGATCATTTTAGTTTATGTACTAATTTTAATACTTGGAAATTATTAGCATATTTTGGTGGAAGATTTAGCTTATTTTATGTTTGTCTTTGTGGATACTTAGCAAACATTCTACAAAGAGAAACTATAAAATTCCAACTTTTTCCACGAATTAAAAAAATATGATTACATGTTAGTTCCTCCCTTTTTGATGTTCTTCTTGGCTCAATGATAATTTTTCTTTTTACAGTTTGTTGTAGAATTGTCTGCAGTGAAAAAGGATTGCATGATTGCAAGGGATTTGTTATTGAACGCAAGGAAACATTAGTTTCCTATATCGTTTAAGCTTAATTTTGGTATTATTAGCGTGTTGGAGTTAGGTACACTTTTATCTCTTCAAAAAGGGTCTGTATTTTACACTACAGCAGAAAATTCTGTTTGGGTTCCCCCTCCCTTTCCCTCTTAACCTTGGCATTTTCAGTAGTTGAGTGTGCATCACACAGAACCCTCCTGCATCCCACTTGTTATTATTTTTTAATGACAAAACCTTCACAAGAATTCTGGGGGGAAACCAACACCATATCTGACTCTTATTTTTGGAATTTTTTAAGTATGCAACTAGCCCTGAAGACTTGCCTTTCAGGGATGGGGGGAAGGTTCTCGATCACGATTTTTAAGAGCTTTCCAGAAACCGTGTCCAACAACCTCATTGGGTACGTGGGGAAACTGAGGCCCAAGAAGCTGCGGTGGTGGGGGTTGGGCGCCTTTTCAGCTGTTGCACACACCTCCGATTTGTAAACGATACTGCTTCGGTGCACGGAAAGCACTTTTCTCGGGCACCTACGGTTTGGAAAACGCTGCTGGGGTCCAGAGTGGCAGCGTATTCACGAGGGCCGCGGTCTTTCCCCTCTACCCCTGGCCTCCCCGGATCAGCGCCCTGGATGTGATCGACACCATGAAGTTGCCCCATAATCCTCTCTGGCAACATAGGATGTAAAATTTGATCAGCTCATTGGATGAAGCCGACAAGTCCCAAAAATGTGTGAAAAGAGAGCCAAGCCTAGGCAAGAAGCGGTGTTCCCGCCTGTTCCCCCTTGAGTTCCCGGTGCGGCAGCCAGCAGCGAGCAGCGGCTGCGGTCGAGCGCCCGGCGGCGGCGGCGGCGGCGAGGCCGTGGCGCCGTGGGGGGGCAGTTGGAGCGAACCGCGGGGCCGGAAGGGGGCAGCGCGGCGGCGCCGGCGGCGAGGTTATCTCCGCGGCCGCACAGACAGCGACCGCGAATCTGCCGGGGGCCGGGCCTGCGGAGCGGGGCGGGGCGTGCACCCGGGCCGCGGGCAGCGCGCGCCGCAGCAGTTGGCCTCACGGCCCCGCCGCCCGCGCGCCCGCCCGGCGGCGCACGCGGAGGAGGCGGCGGCCGCGGCCGCGGGAGGAGGAGGGGAGCTCGGAGCAGGAGGTGAGGCTGAGGTGGAGGAGCCTGAGGAGGCGGCGGCGGCGGCGGTGGTGGTGGCGGTGGTGGTTGAGGCGGCGCGCGGCCTGGAGGAGGAGGATGGAGGAGCAGCCGAAGGAGGGCGAGGCCGAGGTCGCGGAGCCCTGGCTGTCCAAGTGGGAGCGCCAGTGCCTGGCCGAGGCCGAGCAGGAAGAGCAGCTGCCCCCCGAGCTGCAGGAGGAGGCGGCCGCCGAGGCGGCGGGGCTCGAGAGCGAGCAGCAGAGGCTGTGGCACCTCTTCCAGATTTCGGCCACCGCCGTGGCCCAGCTCTACAAGGATTCTGGGTGCCAACAGCCAGGACTGTCCATGTGGGACCCCTTCCAGAATGCGGCTATGGCCGTGACCAGCCTCTACAAAGAGAGCGGGGATGCCCACCAACGAAGTTTTGACCTGGGCGTCCAGATTGGCTACCAGCGACGCATCAAAGATGTGCTGGCGTGGGTGAAGAAGGGCCGGAGCACCATTCGCCGCGAGGACCTGATTAGCTTCCTGTGTGGCAAAGTGCCCCCAGCCCCTCCCCCGCCGCGCACCCCCAGGACGCCCCCGAAGCCACCGTCCGGGGCCGCCGGCCAGGCTGTGGCCACCGAGTCTGGCTCGTCGGTGGACGTCGACCTGCAGCCTTTCCACGAGGCCATCGCCCTGCAGGGCCTCAATGGCGCCATGGCGAGTGTCAGCATGCGATCTGGCGCGCCCGGCTCCCCGCCTCATGACAACGGTGTGACCAGCAGCGGACGCCGGAAAAGTAGTTTCCTTGAGGACGACCTGAACCCTTTGGGCTCCGAAGAACTGGCCCTCTGCCTGGACAGTGGGGGGAACCGCAAGCGCACCTCGGCTCAGTTTGGTGATGGCATCACAGACTCCCCATCCCACAAGCGCAACCGAATGGTCTGAGTGAATCGGTG
>PVKS010051579.1:0-11088 GCA_004027875.1 Aplodontia rufa | reverse complement strand
TAAGGGTGGTTAATTGGGGGGCTCTTGAAGGTAAATAGAATTTTCATAATTTATATATATTATATTATTTCATTAGAAGCTTGTTTGATTGTTCAACAAATAAATTTCTGAATAAAATAAAAATAAATAAAATATAAAATATATTTAAAATATAAAATATAAGAAAGTCTGTGATTAGAATGAAGAGAAATACTTCAATCAATGTACATGGTTCCACTCACTTCTTCACTTTTTTTGTTTGTTCCACAAATAATTGGGAATAACAATAAATAAATATAGCATGGTGTCACTCCCCATGTTACGGTTTCCAGATGAGTCTAATAAGAAAGAACAATGAGCAGAGTGGTAAAGAGATGAGGAGAAAGGTTTTGAGAGATGGGGACACTAGGGGTATCAATAAGCAATTGGAGACACACCTATCCCTGACTTACTGAAGGAGGTGGTGCCTGAACTGACCCTAAAGATGAACATGAGTTCACCAAAAGTGTGGGACACACAGGAGTCCAGACAGGAAAAATGCCAATCAATCCATAAATGTGGATCATAGCCTTTTAGAGATAGTGGCTGAGAAGAAGGCAGCAGGTGGCCACTTTCTATAGGCTTCATGTTCTAATGGCTCTGGACTTGATCCTCAGGATCAGAGTAGAGCAGGGAGAGAATTCTAAGCTGGAAATGGACTAGATGAGATCAATTTCCAGGTTGTGGGGAAGGGGGTGGTAAGGCCAGTGATTGAAGCAAGAGCAAAAGTGGAAAGGAGAGAGGGGTGAGCCAAGAAATGCTTAGGTGGCAGATTCCACAGGAATTGATCTGCGTACAATTAGAGAGAGTTGAGGCTCACATTCGTAGTGTGGCTTATACAGAGACAGCTGTAAAGATGTTCCTTGAGTTTGTAAGAAGACATGTGTGGCCACATGGGACTGAATCCACACTGGCTATGTACATACTCAGTCTCCTAAAGTCCTGTGTGAGCCAAACTTGAAGTCATTTGGTGGTCAGCTGGATAAATGCATCATGCAGCCCTGGAGGTACAAGGTATCGAGATGGGTCCATGATGCTCTCTTCTCCCCTGCAGGATAATTAAATCCAAGAATGGGGAAGTGGCCAGTGAGGCAGAGTAGGTAAAGTGAAAATAGTAATCTAGACCACAATGAATTTTAATGATTAAGTGATTGAGAAAGAGCAGTTTTTAAAATGACTCTAGAACAGATAAAATATCTTGTATTAGATACTAGAAAAACAAGCAAAAGCAAACTCCGTATTCAGAACAGTTCAGAACAAGGTAACATTGCTTTCTAAAAGAGGCCGGGCTTCAGTAGAGATGCTGGAGAAGATCTAATGTTGCTTCCTATTGACCTGGCTAATGCATGTTGAAGCTGCCTGATTTTCTCAGAGAGAAGGCACAGTTCACTATTTTGTTTTATTGATTTTCAATAATGAGAACCACTCATGGTAAAGATGCTGGGCAGCAAGAGGATGGAATTCACTTCCATTCAGCTCCCACTGGCTGCCACATAATGTGCTAGATATTCTACATGTTCAGAATCTCAGGAGATCTTCATAAAAACCCTGTTAATGAATTTATTCATAGAAGAAAAAATTGATGCTTAGAGGAGGTCAGTAACCTGTTCAAAATTAATGACATGTTATTTTCTTGGGCCATTTTGGATACTCTGAGAGTTTATTAACTTGGCAAGAAAAAACGGTCGTATTTTAGGGCAAATATTGGCTGACCCCAACCTACTGCCTGCCCAATAGTGTCTCATCAGGACAGAATGAGTGACAACCAAGCAGCCATGGGCAAGGGTCAACTTGGGCACACATCAGAAGGTTGTTCCTTTCTTGAAATTCTTATCCAGGACATTCTCCTTATGGAGGGTGGGGTGGCAAGGGAGGCTAAGAAAACCACATACCATCTCTGTTCTTGTGAACTTGCTGTAAAAAGAAGTGTCATGAGTTGGATACATGCAGAGGCATCAAAACCCTGTAGCATGGACTTAGATCAATGATTAAAATGTGCAACAATGATCATCCTCTGTAAATGCATAGTCTTTCTATTTTTATTTTCTCAAAAAAGTCATGTCCCTAGTGGCCCTTCCTCTATTAAGCTAACCCAAAAGGTTTAAGATGCATTGTTGATGATAAATATGCTCAGAATAAATTTACTGTATGAGTTAATAGGAAGATAGTGTGGGCCTGGAGCAGCTTCCACCAACCTGATGCCCCATGAGTCTCTCTGAGCTTCTTTGAGTCCTGGCCAGCAGACGCTCAGGACAACACCAGTAGGACCTCCATCTGGAGCAGTTCTAGCTCTAGACCAACTAGAGAAGGATTCCCACCCAGAGCAGCCCCCACCAACCTGATTCCCCATGTACTAGTCAGAATTTCTTTAGGTCCTGGCCAGCAGGCCTTCAGGGCACCATTGTTAGGACCCCCTTCTAGAGCAACCCAGCTGAAGGTCTGGCCCACTCCTCCTCTAGCCCAGTACATGCCCACAACAGACTAGAGGAACATCCTTGCCTGGAGCAACTCCCAGCCCATAGTTTTCTGCTCCTGACCTGGCAGGTGCCCAGGACAATCCAAGAGTCTTGAACCAAAAGGTGGAAGGAAATGAGGACCCAGGCAGAAGTAGCATCTGGAAGAAGGTGATCATCAAAGAGGTGGTGACTGATCTGACCCTTTGACTTAGTAAATTCAGAGATCCATAAGAAGCTCTTAAAAAAGTAAGAATCAAATTAGGAGAGGTCCACCAAAAACCCACAATTCCTCTAAAAAGGATGCCATGGTTAGGAACCAAGATGAAAACCTTAAAAACACCATCAATGACATGATTACTAAAAGGAACAATGAGCTAAAAGAAGATAAAATGAAGGGACTAATTGAGAAAACTCAGGACATGAAAAACTCTATTATTGGGGCTGTAGAAGTGGCTCAACAGTTAGGGGGCTTTCCCAGCATGCAGAAGTACACAGGTTTAAACCACAGCACCCATGTACACAACTATGTGTCAGAGCAACGAAAGCCATGTGAGAAACTCAATAAAAATTGATTCTGTCTGTCCATCTCTCTCTCTCTCTCAGTGTCCATCCCTCTTTGGAAAAAAAAAACAAAACTTCTATTTCAAGGAAATAGACATATTCAAAAAGAAAGTAACAAAACTACAATCTACAGTCGATGAGAAGAGAGGAACCATGGAAGAATTTAATACTACATTAACTTCTATAGAACACAGAACCTCAGCTCTTGAAGAAAGAAATTCTGACAGTGAGGACAGGTCGAGCAAGCTTAGGTTCACAGATAACAAAAAAGAAAAAAAAAGCTCCAAGAACATGAACAGAATTTTAAAAATGTTTGGGATGAAATGAGAAGAAGCTATCTAAGAGTAATTGGGATACAGGAAGAAATTGAAACACAAATGAATGGGATAAGGAACATTTGCGTAAAGAAAAATTTTCCCATATAAATATAGAGTCAGATATGCTCATCCAGGAAGTTTTTAGGACACTCAAAAGGCCTAATCAAATGAGAAGCTCACCAAGACACATCATATTCAAAATGTACAATAGGGAAATCAAGGAAAGTATATTGAAAGTGGCAAGGGAGAAATGCTAAATCACATTTAGAGGCAAACCAATAAGAATCACATCTGACTCTTTAGCTCAGAGTCCGGAAGCAAGAAAATCATAGGAGATCTTTTAACATCCGAATGAACACAACATGCAGTCAAGAATACTATATACAGCAAAACTCAGTTTCAAATTTGAGGGAGAAATAAGAACTTTCATTATAAGAACTAACTTGCAGCATCGTGAACAGGAAACCAACATTACAAAGAATCCTCAAAGATAAACTCCAGATAGAAGAACAATTAAGTATTCCTCAAAACTCACAGAGGAAAATCAATAAAGGAACATGCTATCAATAGATAACCAAGACAGCGCAGAACTTACTAATAAAATACAATGACTATGAACCACAACCACATAACTATTCTAACACTGAATATAAATGGTCTCAATGCACCAATGAAAAGACATAGACTAACAGATTGAATCAAAAAATAAAATCCAACAATACGCTGTTTATATGAAACCCATCCTTATAGCCAATGACACCCGCAAATTAAGGGTGAAAGAATGGAAAAAATTCTACCAGTCATACAGCCCAAGAAAGCAAGCTGGAGTTACAATTCTTATATTCAACAAAGTAGATTTCAAACATAAATTAATCAGAAGAGATAAAGAAAGCCACTACATCCTAGTAAATGAAACAATACAGCAGGAGGAAATAACCATAGTAAATATATACTCTCCAAACACCAATGCCCCAACTATGTGGAAAAATTACTCCAAGACATAAAACCACCTGTGGATCTCAACATAATAGTACTGGGATATTTTAACATTCTTCTATCACCAATAGACAGATCAGCAAAGCAAAAAAACAATGAAAAGATCTCCAGTCTAAAGAACACCATAAGTGAAACAGGCTTAACAGACATCTACAGAATATTCCACCCCAAATTGTTACAGTATATCTACTTCTCAGCAGCACATGGATCCTTCTCCAAAACAGACCATATTCTAGTTCACAAAAGAAATCTCAACAAATATATAAAAGTAGATATTATTCCATGTATCCTATCAGACCATGATGCTATGACCCTAATAATTAATAGGAAAAAACAGCAAAAACACACATGTACCTGGAGATTGAATATATTAAATAAAGAATGGATTTAAGAAGACATGAGAACAGAAATTAAGTAATTCTTGGAAGAGAATGAGAATGAAAACACAGCATATTGAAACCTCTTGGACAGAATGAAAGCACTCTTAAGGGGAAAATTTACAGCACTGAGTGTCCACAATAAGAATCAGGAGAGATCCCCAAAAAAATAGGCTTACGCTCCAACTCAAATCTCTACAAAAGGAAAAACAGTGTAATTCCAAACCCAGAAGAATGCAGGAAATAATTAAGATCAAAACCAAAATCAATGAAATTGAGAACAAAAAACAATAAAAAGAATTGATAAAACAATGAGGTGGTTCTTCAAAAAAATAAATAAAATGGTCAGACCCCTAGCTAATCTAACTAAAAGAAGAAGAGTATTAAAAAATCACCAACAAAAACAGGGTGATCACCACTGACCTCATTGAAATCAAAGAGATAATCAGAACATATTTGAAGAACTGTGCTCCTCTAAGTCAGATAATCTGGATGACATGCACAAATTTCTAGAGACATACAACTTCCCCAAACTGACACAAGATGAAATTGAAATCCTAAACAGTCCAATAACAGGCACCACAATCCGTACAGCAATTAAAAGTCTTCCAAAGAAAAAAAGCCCATGACCTCATGGATTCCCTGCTGAATTTTACCACATTTTTAAATAAGAACTAACACCTCTCCTTATGAAGTTATTCCAAGAATTTGAGAAAGAAGGAACTCTCATAAACATTTTTTGTGAAGCAATTATAACTCTGATACAAAACCCAACAAAGACCCACCAAAAAAGGAAACTACAGACCAATATCCCTCATGAACATTGGTGCAAAAATCCTTAATAAAGTTCTTGCAAACTGCATTCAAAAACACATCAAGAGGATAATTCATCATGATCAAGTGGGCTTCATTCCAGGCATGTAAGGCTGGTTCAACATTCGCAAATCAATAAATGCGATTCATGTCTTAAAAAGAATTAAGGACAAAAACCATATGATCAACACAATAGATGCAGAATAAGTGCTCTATAAAATCCAGTACCCATTTATGCTCAAAACTCTAGAGAAAATAGGGATCAAAGGAACTTAATTTTGTAAAGGCCATATAAAACAAACCCTCATGTTGTATCATACTAAATGGAGAAAAGTAGAAAGCATGTCCACTAAATTTAGGAACAAGACAAGGCTGCCCACTCTCACCCCTTTTATTCAGTGTAGTCCTCAGGACTCTGGCAGAAGCAATCAGGCAAGAGGAGGAAATCAAAGGGATAAGAATAGGAAGGGAGGAAGTCAAACTATCCCTTTTTGCTGATGACATGATCCCATATGTTATAAATGAAATCAAGCACGTGTTCAGGTGTGGATGAGCAAGGCAGAAAATTTACTTCAGCTGAAGGGCAAAAGAATGTTCCCCCAGCAAAGAAATGAGGGGTTTTAAATTCCAATCTGATGCAATACTGCCCTTCTCTCTAATTGGAAGAGCTCAGGTTCACAGTCTTCTCAGTTGCCTAAGATAAGGTGGAGGCAGGTGCAAAGAGGAAGTAGGCAGTGACTGGGAGAGAGTGGGGGTGGGAGATCACTGCACACATGGCGAGGGTCCTCATGAGTTAGCAAAGTTCACTGGAAGAGGATGGGTGGGTACTGGAAGGGGCCCTTGGAAAGAAGTGGTTGTACACAGGTGGGCGTTACTATCTTCAAGGGGGAGGGGGATCTAAAATGGAAGTAGTGGGTTATACATTGCATATTTCAAATTTGATAGAAAATACATACATCTTACAATTCCCCCCTCCTATATGATACATAATTACTCTTTTCTTCAACTCTGATACCAATTTTTTGGACATTCATCTTTGACTACATTGGATGCAGGAGGACTGATTTGGCCTATAGCTGAAAGTTGTTTAGTAATAGCAGTCAATCTCTGAACAATATTCTCTATATATCTAATCAGGGTTATGGCCCCCAAAGCAATAATTAATAAAATAATAAGTATAATTATTTCTTTCCACAATATTTCATCAGTAATGCTTAGCTCCTTGGTAATTTCCCTTACATAATTAATAAATTTTTGATGGTTGTTGTTAATATAATCCATTATCATGGATCAAAGGGAAATTGACTCAAAATTAGTTATTCAAGTTTTGATTATTGACATATGGGGATCCAAAGATCCATGGGAAGAGGGATTCTCATTTTCAGAGCACTGTGATCAGTTTGATCTAGGAAATTTCAAGGTGGAAGGGATAGCCAATTGAACCAAAGTATAGATTCCACTCCAATTGGCAGGTAAAGTCTCAAGCAATGGCCCCCTTGCTTGAGACAATACCATCAGATACCAGCTCAGGCTATAGCAAGTGCTGTTTGATTTGATGCCTCCTCAAACGATCCGCCTTCCTGGTACCCAGATACATTTCCCAAGAAAGACAATTGCTCCCCCCACCTAGAGAGGCATAAGGTGTAATTGATTCTGAGGGAAGGGGTTTGGATGACCTTTGGAGGCTCTTATTTTTGACCCGCTGCTTCTAGGAACGGCAGTGATAGGGTTTTACAAAACTTATTTCCCCAGGCAGTCTTTACCTGAAAATGCGATATCATGCAACTCATGCCCATTGGATCTGAGGTCCGGTCAAGTGGGAATGGAACCACTTGCACAAACATAAATGTCACTTTAATTGAGCATGCTAACAGAATATTTAATCCTTTTCTGGGCATTTGACTCATCATATCTAATTTCTACTTTATGGATTTTTTTGTTTTGTTTTGTTAAGTCTTTTGTCTCCAAGACAATCTTGGTAACATTACTATTAGGTTCACAGATTTAACTTCTCCAGAATATGTTGGACAATGATATTCATTTGTCCCAGACAAGTGCTCTTGGTTATATAAAATTTTATAGGGGAGCACCTGGTAAACACTAGACTTGGCAATAGGAGGAAAGATTGTCTGAGCTACATCAATAAGCAACTTACAAGATATAATTCCCAATATCATCATAAGCATTATTAAAGTTCTTTGGAGTCAGTTTGGTGGGGTCTGGGTGCTGGACTGAGATTCATTGTCTTTCACAGTTGGAAGTTGAAGCCCCTTTCACATGTGTATAGTGAATCCAACCTCATTTGGTCATCTGGACAGCTGTCTCAGTGATGAGTAAGCAGGATCCAGCTTATTTTCCTTTCAGACCTGGATCAGGATGTGGTCCCTCGACTGATGTGGGTGTGTAGGGAATTTCAAAAGTGGTATCTGTGCCAGCAGGCCCTGTAATCTCAAAGAGGAAAAGTAAAAGAGAGGCCTAATATATAATTTTTAAGAAGTTTATCCTGTTTCAAAGGTGGAAAACCCCATCATTTTACCTAAATATGGTAACACATATAGCAATTCGCATGGAGTTAAGCCTATGTCCCTTTGGGGAGCAATGGGGAGACACAATCCAGTAGAGCTTTGTTTCCAACATCAGTTTAGTAATCTGCCTCTTCAAAGATTGGTTCATTTTCTCCATTTTACCCAAAGGGTTGGGGGTGCCAGTGAATGTGATACTCCCATTTTATGTCTAAGATTTTTGTAAGTCTTTCAATAATATTTGCAATAAAATGACTTACATTATCTGAATCTACATATTTTTTTTCTTAAAAGCCAAACCTAGGAATTATCAATTCCAATAAAACCTTAGTTATATTGCTAATAGCAGCACTGGGCAAGCGGATAGCTTCCACCAAATTAGTTAGATGATCTACTATCACTAGCAAATATTTTAAATAACCTATTTGAGGCATCCCAGTATAGTCAATTTGGATGCTTTGGAAGAGTTTTGATTCACAATTTCTCCCTCCTGGAGGTTGTTCCCTTAAGGCTTGTTTATTAACCCTTCTACAGGTAACATAGCCTTCATTTACTTGTTTGGTTATCATATAAATTCCCATGTATCCATATATTCTTAGTGTAGCACCATATATGGCTTGTGGGCCTCAATGGCTTCCCTTGTGTAAATGGGTCATCATTTCTCTCATTATGGGTTTTATAAGCATTTTTCTACCTTCAGGTAGAAGCCGTTTTCTCTTAAGGAGTCTTGGAAGCTCCCAATTTTATTGTTTTTCTTCCTGTGGGCTGAGCAGTGGAATAACTGAGGGAGGGAATAAAACTGGGTTAAATAGAAAATAGAGACTTCAATTGTAGGGCAGCCTCTTTAGCAACTTCATCTGTTAGCCTGTTGCCTTGGGCCTTTATGTTGTGGCTCCGTTGGTGCCCTGGCACATGTGTCATAGCTATTTCTTCAGGTAATAATAAACTTTCTAGAATTTGAATAATTAATTTGTTTTGTATGTTAAATCCCTTCCTCTATTATTAATTAGTTCATAGGTCTGAGCAGACCACCCATTGGGTAGCCTTCCTAATCCTATTATTTTTTTATAATATCCCAGAATATTCACTATGCGTTTTCCCTTGAATAACCCAGCAAGATCCATTTATAAAGATCTTAAGGCCTGTTGAGAAGGGGATTTCTCTAAGCTCTGGCATTCTATTAGATCCATGCAGTAATGTTCAGTAGAATCAGAGGTTTTTCCCCCAATTAAGAATTCAGCCAGATTTAAATAGTTATCAGTAGTGAGTGTTAAATCATCCCTTTCCAGGAAAATGGCCTCATACTTTATACTTCTGGAGTCAGTTCCATCTCCCCACTTTTTGGTGAAAAATAGTTCTGACTTGATGGGGTGTGCTCACTATTAAGACTGCTCCAAAGGTTAATTTTTGACTTTCTTCTATAAAAAGGGCAGTGAAATCAAGATATCAATGACATACTACATGGATATAGAAAAAGCAATATATATATATATGGGTTTTACTCTGCTTTTAGAGAGAATGATATCATGGCATTTGAAGCCAAATGGATGGAGATGGGAAACAATTATGCTGAGTGAAATATCCCAAACTCAGAGATTTAAGGGTCAAATGTTGTCTCTCATATGTGGAAGCTAGAGTAAAATCTAAGACAGATTGAAAATTAGCTAAGCTCAATAAAAAACTCAACATGGGTGAATTTTTACATAAGCAAGGGGAACTGTAATTATGAAGCTGAGGGAAAAGGGAGGGAGCAGGGAGGGGAGGGAGAGATTAGGAGCATTATCAATGCAGCTGGAGGGAGTGAGCATTGGGGGTATCAATGCAGCTGGGAACCCTCGACTGCCATGAGAAGCCCAACTAACATGTAGGGGAGAATTAGGAGCAGGGAGTTGTCCAAAAGGTTACCATGGACTAGGATCAGTCTTTGCTTACTTTGTCATATCCATATATTCAGGAACATGTAACAGTGATTCCCTCCAATGTGTAAGACTATGTTGAACAAATTTAAAAAAAAACTGCTAGAAGAAAAATTAGGACAGACAATCTAGCATATGGGAGTTGGCAACATCTTCCTCAAAAAGATTCCTAAAGTGAAAGAATTAAAGTAAAAAATAAATGACTGGGATGCCATTAAACTAAAAAGTTTCTGCATAGCCAAGGAAATAGTCAAAACACTCAAGAGACAACCTACAGAATAGAAGAGAATCATGGCCTGTGATCTTTCTGACAGGGGACTAATATCCAAAATTTATAAGGAGCTCAAAAAATTCAATAACATAAACATAAACAATACAATTCATAAATGGGCCAGAGAGCAAAACAGAAATTTCTCAACAAGGACATTGAGCAAACAAATGAATACATGAGAAAGTGTTCTAAATCACTGGCAATGAGAAAAATGCAAATCAAAACTACCTTAAGATTTCATCTCACTCCAGTCAGACTGGCAAAGATGAAGAATATAAAGAATAACAAATGCTGAAGAGGTTGTGGGGAGATGGGAGCACTAGCACACTGTTGGTGGAATTGCAGACTGGCACAAACACTCTGGAAAGCAGTGTGAAGACTGCTCAAAAAATTATCCACCATATGACCCAGCTGTCTCTTCTCGAGTATTTTTCCAGAGGAGTTAGAATCAGCACATTACAGTAACCCAGCAAAATCTATGTTCATAGCAGCTCAACTTACAATAGCTAAGCTATAGTACCAACTCAGATGCTCCTCACTGGTTGAATGGATCCAAAAGCTCTGATTATATATATACATACACACACACACACACATACAATGGAGCTTTACTCAGCTATTAGAAACAATGATATTGCATGCATTGAAGGTAAATGCATGGCAATGGCTAAAACCATGCTGAGAAAAGTTAACCAAACCAAG
Source organism: Aplodontia rufa (assembly GCA_004027875.1). Classification (NCBI taxonomy): domain Eukaryota; kingdom Metazoa; phylum Chordata; class Mammalia; order Rodentia; family Aplodontiidae; genus Aplodontia; species Aplodontia rufa. The sequence goes on along the minus strand of PVKS010051579.1, from coordinate 139 downwards.
ATCGTCAAGGGCCAAATGTTTTCCCTCATTTGTGGAAGCTGGAGCTAAACGCAGGGTTGGGAAAGGTAGGTAAACTCATGGATTAGAATTGTAGAACAAAAATGCAATATAGTAATATTTGAGATACATTTGAGAGATA
>PVKS010051578.1:0-11088 GCA_004027875.1 Aplodontia rufa | reverse complement strand
AAATCTCTAGTAATCAGAGAAATGCAAATGAAAACCACATTAAGATATCACCTTACGCCAGTCAGAATGGCAAAGATGAAGAAAATAAACAATAATAGATGCTGGAGGGGCTGTGGAGAGATAGGCACACTAACACACTGTTGGTGGAGCTGCAGACTGGTACAACCCCTCTGGAAAGCAGTGTGGAGAATCCTCAAAAGACTAGGGATGAACCCACCATACGATCCTGCTATTCCACTCCTGGGTATTTTTCCAGGGGACTTAGAATCAGCACATTATAGTGACATGGCAATATCTATGTTCATAGCAGCACAATTTACTATTGCTAGGCTATGGAAACAACCCAGATGTCCCTCACTGGAAGAATGGATCCAAAAACTGTGGTACATTTATACCATGGAATTTTACACAGCAATTAGAAACAATAATATGGCAGCCTTTGAAGGTAAATGGATGGCTATGGAAGAGATCATGCTGAGTAAAATCAGCTTAACCAAGAGAACTAAGGGTCGATTGTCTCCACTCATCTGTGGAGGTGGGTACTAGACCCTGGACAGTGAGAAAGTTGGTCTATTAGCATGTGTTAAATCCAGATAAGATGTAATGTTATACAACCTAATACTTTTTTAGAGATATTGTGGGAAGGGGAAGCGCAGGATAAGGGAGGGTAATTGGGGGGGCACTCCTGGGGTAATTGCAATATCCAGAATATATACACATTTTATATTATTTTGTTAAAAACTTGTATGGTTGTTCAAAAATAAAAAAATTAAAAAATAAAAACCAAAAAAATTAAACTGTGCAGCACTTTGGGAACGATGTGATTAAAATTATCTTCTAAATTCCAAAAAAAAAAAAAAGGTGACCATGTATAAACCAGGAAGACAAGCCTTGCCAGAAACCAGTCCTGGTGACTGGGTCTCAGACTTCTTTCCTTCATAACTGTAAGAAAATAAATGCCTACTGTTTAAGCCACACAGTCTGTGGCTCTTTGTTGTGGCACCCTGAGCAGGCTGATACAGAAGGTGTAACTCTTCTTTCAAGTGTCTATTTTACATTGCCCATTACTCATTGACATTAGACATTAAGTTTTCAAAGATTCTCTGCATCAGTGACAATTTCTGATCATTTCAGTTTACTGGAATGGGAACTGAAAACTAATAAGGAGGCTGGAAATGACATGCTAATGGTATGAAGTTATATTAGATCTGCTTTTCCCAACACAGGGAGCCTCTGATTTTTAAAATGGGAAAGCAACAACTGACCACATTTTGCTAAAGTGGTACCTGAGATGTTAAGATGAGGCACAGTTAGATGGCCACTGTCAGCTTGTCCTCATTGGACCTTGGTTTCATTTGTTCAGGGACCAATGTCTTCCCGGCATTCTCCTTCATAAACTGTAACATGCCTTTCCTTCCTCAAAAAGCTGTTTTCAGTTTCCTTCCCTTTCTTGATACTTGACCTCTTGATTCCTTGTTCAGTTATGCTTTTTCTGTTTGTATAAACAAATGAAAGTAAGATAAGAGATAATGAGAAAAGAGAGACAAAATACACCAATGCTTTTAACAGAGGTAGATTTTTCCCTTATTTTAAAAATTTCTCTAAATTTTTAAAGTTAATGAGATAAAAATTTCAGAGCATATATTATACTAGAATATTGTATTTTCTCAATCAAGCAACAGATATTGTCAGACATCTTCTTTGTGTAAAAAGTGACCATATGTGCTGAATTTAGACTTTAAGAACATACTTATTTGGATTTTAACATGATATCACTAGGGAATGAATCTCTGGTGAGAAATGCAGACCTATAATAGAGTATAGTGCATGCAGACACACAAACACACACACTCATGCACACACTATTTTTTTAAACAAAATAGAAATCAATGGAAACTCTTCGCCCTTTATGGTTTTAAATAACCATTGGGACCTCTTCATGATATTTCAGTAGGAAAAAAAGGGAAAAAATTTGAGCTCAAACTTTATGTATCATCCTAAAGAAAAGAAGAAACAATAAAACACCATGCCCCTAAATATCCCTTTCTTCTTCCCTTAATTTGAGGGAACAGTGAGAGCAAGCCAAGGCTGGAGAGTCCTGATAGGTATAGCCTGGAGAGACCCTGGCTTTCTCTTACGCGTCCTGGGAGCTGGGGAAAGTGTTTGCTAGCTGTCGAGAGCCATTTTTCTTGCACATACTATAGGACAGTTGGTCCTTGGGAAGCTGGTCAGAACAGCAAGCTAACTGATGATGTCATTGCTTCTGCAGCTTGAGTGGGGACAGGTGTGGAACTGAGGGCACTGAGGAAAGGAAAGGTGTCACTTCTCCAGAAGGCCACCAATGGATCAAATGCCATGGGGGTGGAGGCGCTGTTTGCTGAAGCACCTTGAGGGATGGAGGTGCTGTATGTTCAGAGGGTCACCAACGAACACTTCTTGGAGCAGTCACCAATCTTTTGTAAGCTTTCCCTGACAAATCACTTGTCTCACACACCATCTCCTGGCACTTTCTCTCATCTTTCCGCCACCTGTTTTAGTCTGCTTTTGCATCTCTGTGACCAAAAGACCTGAAAAGAACAATGGAGAGGAAGAAAAGTTTATTTTGGCTCATGGTTTCAGAGGTCTCCTTTCATAGGTGACTGACTCCATTGTGGCCTAAGGTGAGGCAGAAGATCATGGCGCAAGGAGGTGGTGGAAGAAAGCAGCTGAGCACATGGGCACCATTAAGCAGAGAGCACTCTGCTCATCAGAGGCAAAACATAAACCCCAAAGACATGCTCCCAGTGACACACCTCCTGCAGCCACACCTTACCTGCCTAAGTTACTGCCCAGTTAATCCATATCAGTGGATTAATCCACTGATTAGGTGAAGACTCTCATAACTTCTGAGAATTTCACCTCTGAAAATTCTTGCATTGTCTAACACATGAGCTTTTGGGGGAAGCCTCATATCTAAATTAGAATACTACCCCACTGCCCTGGCAGAGCTGGGCTGTGAATGACACCTTCTCTTTCTTTTCCCATACAATCATCTCTGGTACCAGATTCAACCAGCCCTTGATAGAGTCACAGCAGAGAAAGGGAGTGGGACAAAATGGAAATGTTTGGAATTGATACAAATAAAATTACAGGGAAAATTTATAAGTTCACACGAATGGCAGATTAACTTCTTACCTTGTTTGGACTCCAGTTAGAACTTTGGAAGCTACACCCAGGCACAGTCACAAATGCTAATGTTCAATATTTGTGTAGTAATGAAGACAGAAGCAGAGATTCCTTTCTCAGAAACCTTAAGAGCATCATTGATTCAGGGAAGATAAAACTTCTCCTCTCTGTCCAGGCACAGGAAAACAACTGCAGGATCTCACTCACATGTACAATTCTGAACAGTTGATCTTACAGAACTAGGGAGAAGAATGATGGTGACCAGGGGTTGGGGCTGTTGGCTGTTAGAGAGGGAGATGTTGGTCAAAGGATACAAAATTTCAAATAGGTGGAGAAATGGATCATCATTGTATAACAGTGACCACAGTTAATAACAATATATTGTATTCTTGAAAAATACTAATATAGTGGATGCTAAGTCTTCTTACCTCAAGAATGATAACTACATGAGCAATGGATCAGGTCCTGCACATGTTAATTAGCTAGACAAGAGTCTTAAGTAGTTGTCCTGAACATTAGTGTTTGCCCTGTCCCACATACCTAGCTTCTCTAATATTTATTTTCATGTGAAGTGAGGACAGTTCCTTGATTATTTCTAAATTCCATTCTAACCATAAGATAAAATTTCAGTTATGGTAATCAAAAGCTAAACAAATATTTTGGGGGGGTATAAGGTATTTTCTGTGAAAATTGATGATCTAATACATTCTTTGAATTAAAGATACTAGAGATCTAAGTGATAGAACAGAAAGCCTTAAATTAGTAGCAGTGGTCCTTCTCTGACAATAAAGCTTACTTGCTAAAAATATACAGCATTTATAGAATGAAAACAATAATTTAATCAAAATTGACTCAGTATTTTCAGAGGTGCTAGAAGAAAACCTATGAATTTAGTTAAATACCCTGTGCAATAAAAGAGAGGTCCTGGGGTAAAGGCTAAGAACATTGATGAATGGCTCTGAATCAGGACCCTTCACTCTGAGTGAAGAGCTGGGTTCCATCTATGTAATGCTGAGTTGGTTACAGATCCAAGTTTTCACCAATATGGAGCTGTCAATGTATCACTGCCTCTTTTTTTTTTCCCCCAGTGGCGATGTGAGACAGCCTGGCACTGACTGGAGGAGGCCAGAGGAAACTTCCACCCAGCACGGGTCTCATGGGACCTCTCTACCAGAGGTGAGGCAGTGGGATGTTTGACCTTCAATGTGACCCTGTGAATTCTGGCTCTGGCTGCTCACTACTTGTATGGACTTGAGCAAGTCACCTAACCTATCTGAACCTATTTCTTCACCTGCAAATGAGCTTAGTAAACAGGTCACTGTGGTTCTGTGTTGTCCTTGTGGCTTAGTCTTCATTTGAACTTACTTTCCGTTTTGGATCTGTAGCCTAGTGGACACCAGGTATTCATGCTTGTTTTCTGATTTATTTATAGAATATTCATTCCTGCTTTGTACCTAGATGGTGTGTCCTGTTCCTTACTGCAGCTCTCTATCCAGTTTCATTTCTTACCTCTCGAGACCTAAGTGTGCAGCTACACACATATGGTGGCCAAGCAAAGCAGAACAAGACTTTAGATGGGTGGCAGGTATTTCCAAGTAAGACACTAGTCATTCAAAATCAATAGTATCTTCTGAATTCAAAATGTGAAACCTATTGATTGTAAGTAGAGCCATGCTTCTGTAACATAAGTCCTAATATTGCAGCTACCTCTCCAGATTTCTGAAAATAATTCAGATGCATTAGCACTTTATCAGGCAGAGGTGCACATGCATGATCTTTTATGTTAGTCATTAAATTCTCATGTTTGCTTCTTGTTTGGCCTCCTTTATTACTTCCTTTTGCCCTTGGTGGGAGCCTCAGGGAAATTATCCATGAGGTGGGACAGTGCTCATGTGGATGAAATCCCTTTTTTATGGGACTATAAAAGAATGATTTTATGGTTAGCATTCCTAAACAAGACAGACTAAATCATCAAATATATTCCTGAAAAATACTGTTTATACTGAAGGGGAATGAGATTATTAAGTTCTTGGCTGACAGTCTTTTCATTTAGAGCTGTGATGCTCCCCTGCTCCATTTAGGGCTTTACTTGCTTGTTATGGAAGAAGTAAAAGATAAACTTTGGCATTTGTGGGACAAATGAAACAAAATGAAATTGCAGTTGCCTGTCACAGTGGGCGCACATCTCTGCCTTTGGGAGAGTAATTAAAAGCCTGAGAACTGCCTTTTAACTTCTGTTGGAACTTTGTCCCTCAGAATCGGGGCTGTTAGAGGTGAACAAAGCCCTTCTGACCACTGGACCCCAGGGTCCCAGAGATTCCCATCTGGGAAGTGGAGTGAGAGCTACAGGAACAGGGAACAGATAACTCCTTAGCACCTCTGTGTCTCTCCATATCCTGAAATGTCAATCTCAGTGTCACAAGAAGGGCTATAAGTATGGCCCTGCTCAGATACAGAGGAGGCCCCAAATACTGTAGACCCTGAAAAACACACATTCAAGGTTGTAACAATGAAATCCTGAGGGCATGCGTCTTCATATTCTAGCAGCACTCTTTGCTTTTAAATAAATTTCTACTGCTGCCATTAAAACAGTCTTCTCTTAAAGAGAAGGAGCTCACATATCTACTAAAATCAGGTTTTTCTTTAAAATTCTTTTACCCATAATATATTCAAGGAGCATTTTAAAAAGAAGCATCCATGACGGATATTAGGTTGATTCCAGGTGGCTGGGGGCAGGGCTTCAGCCAGGCCACATGGAGGCTGGCTGGAGGTGGGGCATAAGGCAGCTTGTCTGTGAAAAGAACTACCAATCAAGATGCTGGAAGACAAGCTCCAATAGATTGATGGATCCACCAGCCAATCTCCAAAAGGCCATCCCCATCAACTTCTCTCATTTCCCTAAACTATAAAACCCTAGCGGAGGGCGAGTGCCATTTTCCCTGCATGTCACTTCCCCTGCCCACCCTCATTATGGCAGCGCAGATGAATTTGGCCCTAGCACAGCAAATCCCAATAAACACCCATGTCTGAATTCACACCCGTGGCTTCTGATTTTCTTATTTTTTACAACGGAATGGCAAGAACATCAATATTTTTGATGACTTTCTCTTGCCCTTTTTCCTACCTCCTTGTGACTCACATACTTACTGAAAATCTTGTCTGTTATGATGGATCATCACTTTGAGTTATCTTGTGGAACCTGGAGTTAAAAAATAGTATCACCAAAGACCTAATAATAGCTCTCTAAATTTTCAGTTTTCCTTGAATTAGGAGCAGTATATATATTTGCTCAAATAATTTATTATGATCATGATGGGGACTTCCTGGTTTCCATTCTGAGCCAGACAGCTAGCCTTTCTTAGTAACCCTTTCTTTTCTGTTTGCGCAACTCACTCTCCTATTCAGGTAAAAAACTGTTCTGGATTTTTCTGCCCTTTTTACAACCACACATTCTCCATCAAGGACATTTTCACCCAGTGTGCTACCAGATATGCAAGGGAAGATGCAAAGGGCACCGGCTCATTTTCATGTACTCTCTCAACTTCCTCTTGTTGACTTCTGAACCATTATCATGAGCCTCTTACCATCACCCCCAGTGGTAAAATCTTCAATTTCTTTTTACTGGGCAAAGCTTTTGCTTTCCGAAGTATGACCTTTAGCTTGTAAATGGCAAACTTCCTGTCTTTTTCTTAAAATGCCTGCCTTTTTCTTTTCCATTTACTACTGATCGATGCTTTAACTGAATGTAGAATGCTAGATTCTCAGCTATTGCCCTTCACTTTTGAATGTATTATTTTATTTCATCTGTCTCCAATTATCATTGAAGAGAAGTTTGCATCAATACAATTGCTGTTCTTTTCAGATAATCATGTTTCTTTAATTGCTTTTAACGCCTGGTATTAGATACTGTGCTGTTTCCCCACTAAGCAACTCCTGAAATTTCTATTTAATCTTCTAGGCGATTACTCTGTTTCTTCAAGTTGTACACATGTGTTTTTCTTTTATTCTGGGAAATCTTCAACTATTTTGTTTTTAATTACTGCTTCACTCCAATCTCAATCATTATCTTTTTTAAATATCACCTCTCGTTTTGGATAAATGCTGCACATTCTCATTCTATTCTTTAGGTCTTTGATGGTATTATTTATTGCTGTGTAACAGATGACTCCAAATTAGTGGCTTAAACACTTGTTCTTACTATCTCACGTTTCTGTAGGTAAGTAATCTGAGCATAGCCTGGAGGAATCCTTTGCTCTGGGTCTTTCACAGTCTGCATTTATCTCAGGCTCACCTGGACAGGATTGCTCCAAAATGAACTTGTTCCAAAACGGGACTGTAGCAACATTTATACCACCAAACACTTACTAAAAGTTATTGAGCTGTGTCCTTCCAATGAATGAATTTGCAGGTATATAAGATACACTTCAATAAAGCTATCCAAATCCTTATAAAAATTTAATGACAATATTTATTGCACTTTAGAAATTTTATTTGACTGTTTTGAACCTTCATACTTACCTATTATCTCATTAAAGAAGTCTTTCGTACTTATGTATGCTTTAATTACATAATTTTTCTTTCTTTAAAACCTCTTTAAGCATTTTTAATATACTCACTTGATGGTCTCTTTTCGATTATGTAATTCACCCTATTTCTTAAAGTAATAATCCCACTGAGTGTGGATCTGTAGAATTTGCGTTGCAGAAGGTGAATTTTGCATTGCCAGCTCTTCTTCAGCACCTGTTTTTGCAGTGGGAATTCCTTGTCCCCAGGGTGTAAAAGTGTCCTACAGACTTTGATGTTGTTGTTGATTTTCAATCATGCAGGCAGTATATGTCCAGACGACTCAGGAGTGACAATTTGTCTTTCTTGGTACTATGGGAATAGAAAATTTCCTAACTGCTTTCTTATCTTTAGTATATCCTTTTTAACAACTCTCTTCATCTCAGACTCTGTCTCCAAACCTTCGTTGGTATTAAAAATCCAGAGCACAAACCTAGGACCAATATGTGACTCCGCAACCCCCGCCCCACAACCTTTCAACCCAGTATTAATTTCTGCTTCTCATTATGTATTTGAATTTTCTTTTCTTTCTGATATTTTGGAAAATTTTTCCCCATTTCATTCTTTGGAACTTAGCTTTGTGGTAAATATTTTCGGTTATCGTTTATTTTTAATGTGTAAGAGACCTCTCTATATTAGCTTAGTTCACCATGTTACCAGAATTTCTTACTTTTCTGATCAAATGATCTCCTTTCAGATCTTATTTCACTTAGTACATCAAAACATTGAATACATCAAGAATATGTCAACTTCTAAAAATTGTAACTCCTTATATACCTGGGTTTTGTGACATCATCTACTCTCATAGATTCTCCAACTTATAGAAAGTGGTGTAACTTATTGGAAAAGCATGATTATTAACATCAGACAGACTTAAATTCAGCTACTACATCTTTTCAATACTGTGTGATTTTCTATAATAAATGAATTAACTTTAAAAATTTTATCTGTAAAATGAAAAGAGCACTTCTTTTTGAAAGTCTGAATGAAGAATAACCAAAACAATGTACACATGGGACAAATCAGAGTATCAGAAAGGAGAAAGTGCTTACTATTATTAGTAGTAACAGCAGTTATTTGTTATGCCCTTCTATTCTATATGAAAGTGTTCTTGCTTTCCATTAATCTTTTTTATACAGATTCTCCAAACCGGGACAGTTCAGGAAGTCTATGAGAGAAGATGGCAGAGGGGATGCTCATTTTGTGCTGGTAAATTGCTGCCCATCCAAAGAAAGTATTTGTTTTATCCTTGTAACTGCTTTCCTAAGAACAGGATTTGTGGACAGGGATGTCCAGTTCAAGCCTCTTCCCATACTGCAGACAAACAGATTTTTTTTTTATTTTCAATGGAAACAAATTAAGTAAATGCATTATAAAACAGACTGTTCAAGAGGACTTACCTTTATTTTCTTGCTAAGCAGGATCTGTCTTCTAGGAAAGTAACACATAGATGTTGGACTTAATTGTTTTTTTTTTTAGCACCTTTAAATGCAGTAAGTGGAACGTCTCAAAGTTCTCATTGCTCTCTTTCCTTCTCTTTCCACACTTTCCCCCCTCCCCAGAGGCATCCTCTGCACTCCTGTGGTTCTAAATTCACTCATGGTCTCTTCTCAGAACTGCCATTACAGTCCTCATCTCTTCATTTCTGATTGCCTGAAAAATCAAAATTACTGTTAGTATTATTATGTTCCCTTCTGGTTTCCACAGAAAGCAAACCTACAGGGATAGCAATCACCCCATCAATAGTTACATGATTGTTTCATCCTTACGCAAGGCTTTGATAAAAGTTGCATGGAAATATTTGATTTGAGCCTCAGGCTAAAGCAATATTTCTTGCTTTCTTTACCTTAAACCATGTATATTTCACTTCCATCTCCACCCAATGATTGATTTCCCACAAGGCAATGAAAGAGATAGTCAATCCAAAGCACATCAACCAAGTTAGGGGAAAAGGACGAAAATGAATGGTCAGAAAGTTTTCTCTGCCTCCAAATACCTAATGCTGAGCTGAGCTATACTTCACTACATGGTCAGAGCAATATAGAAGTCACCGTGTGGAAATACAATAGAAAAGATATTTCCCAGTGTACTTCCAATATGGTTTCCTCTCTCCCTAGCCACCACTCAACAGTATCATGTCCCAGCTAATCAAAATATCTGCTTCTCCTAGCCTACCACCCTAAGCCATAGCAGGTAGGAGATCTCCAAGAATTACAACCTCAATATCTGGATTAGCCATTATCAAGATGGAGTGGATGAGAAGCTCCCTCTTCCTAGTGAGCCACTGAATGCTTGGAGGCACCATCTGCCCATGGCAGGACAGATATTGTATCTCTGCTTTGAGATGCTCTAAGTTTCCTTTCCATCAGAACCTCCCCAGATCTACACAGACATTCAGGACCTGGAAGAAGGCAGAGAGTGGAAATGGTTGCTAGGCAGGATTAAAGAGCTGATCTTTGGGCAGGGGGGATGGTATTATCTGATACAAGGATCAGGCTTTAGAGAACCTACCCAGGCAGTTAATCATGACTGCATTTGAGTAGGATCATCTGTGAGCTGAGGTTCTAATCCCCAGATACATGCTGTCAAGTTCTCCTGTAAGATATACCTTCAAAGACAAAATTAAGAATTTTAAGATGGTGAACAGAGAGCATCAAACCCCTCATCATGTACTCATCTAAGCATGGTGCCCTGTATGACTGCATTGGTCCAATGGATATGGGGACCACCCTGTCTGTGAGCCAGTGGCTGTTTTGTTCATTTGGCCAGTGTATTCTAGAACATGTTTCTCAAACACTCTTACCAATGGAACAATGGATGTCTTGCTCAGTTTCACAAGTAAATCACATAAAATTATTCTACCTCTTCTTCAAACAGAGGCAGGAGACCAAGCCCCAGGTCCTCCAGACAGCACCTCCTATGTACTTCCTCAACACTTCCCTGTGTTCCAGGAACTATCAGGTACTCCACGAAAGAGTTTGGAAAAAGAAAACACACACACACACACACACACACACACACACACACACAGAGTTCAATTCATTTGTACTGCAAACCTATGAAAACTTTGGCATCTCATGTTTAGTTTACTTTCATTTTCAATAATGTTCAGAAAGTAGACAGCTTCTGTTTCATGAGAAATAATTATTTTAAATATTCCTAAAGTAACTTACTGGATTCTGTATTTAACTATCAAAGTGGAGAGTAAAAAAATGTTTGAGTCCTTGTTTAAAGTTATATATTCACTTCTCTATCCCTCATCCACATACTAGTCCCATCTCCTACTCTTTTCTTACTCCTCTGAGATTATAGACCCTCATCATAAATTTTTAACAACATCAAGCTTTAATTACAGGAACA
>PVKS010051577.1:0-11090 GCA_004027875.1 Aplodontia rufa | reverse complement strand
GTTGATACTAGAATTTATGTTGAAGCAGTAGGACAGATGGCTGACCTAACAAAGCCTCAAATTGAATGACTTTCAGTGCAACAGGGGCGAAAGCTCCCTAGGAAACTTGGAGGTGGAGGGAAGTGGATGGGGAGGGGGGAGGGTATATGAAGAACTCATAGGAGTCTGGTGATTGGGAAGATGGGGGAACCATCCCAGAAGCCGATGTTATTCCTACACTAGATACCCATTTAACACGTGAGCTCTTCTGGGGGAAACTGCAATAGATGAAACCCATAGTAGCTTATCTATGCGTTAGCATTACCCCTGGTTAACAAAGTTTATACACATTGATTGCTACAGTTTTGGCAATGTTTCCCCCTCATCTGTATCCTGTATCGCTATATACTTCTAATAAATGTGGGGAAAAAATGCTCTAAACAAGGGGGCTAGAGTGGTGGCTCTATGGTTTAAGGCACTTGCCTGGCATGCACGAGGACCCAGGTTCAAACCCCAGCACCACACATACAAGTAAATGTCAAAAAGAAAATATGAAAGAATAAAATTAGATATTTTAATTTAAATTGATTATCCCTCTCTTTAAAAAAGTTCTAAATAAGAGGAATGTTGAAATCCTGTGTCTAATACCTTAAATTTAATTTTTTTCTTGAACTTCATTGTCTGGAAAAGGAATAAACTTTCTGTAAAGGGTCAGAGAGTACTAAGTACTTTTGGTTTTGTAGACCACACAGTCTGTCACAACTATACACCTCTGCCAATGTAGAGTGGAAATATCCATAGATGATATATACATGAATGAATGTGGCTATTTCAATAAAACTTCATTTTAGGGGGCTGGAGCAGTGGTCCAGCAGTTACAGCGCTTGTCTGACATGTGTGAGGATGCGGGTTCAAACTCAAGCATTACGTACACACAATGAGATGTCGAGCAATGAAAGCCACATGAATAACTAAATAAAATTGATTCTCTCTTTCTCTCTCTCTCTCTCTCTCTCTTACTGTCCTCTCTCTTTTAAAAAAAACTTCATTTGAGGATGCTGAAATTTGAATTGTTGGCAATCTGGTGGGATATATATATATATATATATATATATAGAGAGAGAGAGAGGTTATTTTGCATTTCTTTGATTATTTTTGTTTCTTCTGTGAAATGTCTACCCATGTCTTTTGCCATTTTTTGTGTCTGTCAAAGGGAAAGCACGATATTGGACAATATCCTCGGTCATTCACTTTGTATGGAGAATGATGCAGACTGATATATGGATATACAGTGAGTTCTGGGCAGTGGCAAATTTCTTAGATCAGGGGCTGGAGCAGTGGCTCACGTTACAGCACTTGCCCAGCATGCGCAAGTACAAGGGTTCAAACCCCAGCACCCACATACAAAACTAAGTGTAAGTACAATGAAAGCCATGTGAAAAACTCAATAAAAATCTATTCTCTCTCTCTCTCTCTCACACACACACACACACACACACTCACTGTCCTCTTTTTTTTAAAAAAAAAAAAGATTTCTTGGATCTTTGAACAGAGGCATAGAAGAGCAGTGCCTGAATATCAATCAGTGACAAGGAAGCAGGGAACTCTGCGGAATACATGTGGATAGACTCTTAGGAGTGGGTAGATCTTTGTGTCTCAATTTAATACCTGACAGTGAGCATCAACTGCCAAATAGATTCTCAACAACCACATGGATAAGATGGACTATTTTGTAAATGTTAGGCAGACACTCTCTTGGGGCACCCCACTTCCTATGCAATGGGCCCAGGAACAGATGGTTACCTAGGCAAGAATGGAGACTGTGCATAAGCCCAGCATCATGGGTTTTATCTTTCCTATTTTTTTTTTTTCAGGGCAGAGGACCAAACTCAGGGCCGTGCACATGCTAGGCAAGCACTCTGCTGCTGAGCTAAATCCCCAACCCCGGGTTTTACCTTTCCATTTCTGATTTAGCAACTGTCCCTGCTGAGTGCCCAAGAAGTCACCAGCAGAGACCAATGCTGAGTCCTTGATATAATATCAGTCACTGAGGAAACAATAGTCAACCACCTTGTGCCTGGCAAATTGCATTGGACCTCTTCCACCATGGAGGGGACAATGAACTGTCCTGAATGGAATCAATATATCTTTAGAACTGAGTTTTCCTTGCTTACCTATACTGCCTCTACCCAATCCTACCACCTTTTCTTTTCCTTCACAGCTTTCACTTACCGGTAAACACTTTCCATTCCTAACTCAATTTCAGCTTCTGCTTCCTAAACAATGCAATCTGTGGGGCTGGAGCAGTGGCTCAGCAGTTACGGTGCTTGCCCAGCATGCACAAGTACACGGGTTCAAACCCCAGCACCCACATACACAACTAAGTGTCAGAGCAACGAAAGCCATGTGAAAAAAGTCCATAAAAATTGATTCTCTCTCTCTCTCTCTCTCTCCCCACCCCGTTCTTCTCTCTTTTTAAAACAAAAAGGAATACAATCTATGAAAACCTTTTTGCCCTAGCAATTGGGACACTCATAATGTGGCATGCACTGACTGGTGATTACTGAAATTATCACCCATGGTGACTTGAAATGGGATGCAATTGGAGGACAAAGCTTTGAGAAATCAAGTGGCTAGAGCACTTAGTCCCTGTGGTGAGAATGATGATTGCAAAGATTGTGGCTAGGGTTGTTTCTGATGACCCTGAAGCCCATACAAGGAAAAGTGGACAAATTGAAAGCCTTGAATGTACAACTCATATCACAGTGGAAAATCAAAGAGCCTCAAAGCCATCGTTAAAAATGTCTTTATTCTCCAGGAGCTGCAAAACAGATATGCCTTAAGATCACGCTCTGGGACTGATTATAAATGTTGCAGAGGAGCAGCATCAATTAAAGGAACAGCCTTGCCAGGACTCTTAGACAAAGTTAAGGGCACTCCTGGGGAAACAATCGGACCCTAACACGTTGGATGGAAATATTTAGGCATAAACATATGATGCTGAGAAAAAAATCAACATCCAAATCCCCCTGAATATTCTTTGCCAATAGAAGCAGTACTAAATCCCTTTTTAAAACCTATTAGTCTTCCCCTACATAAAAAATCTTGTAGTGACTTCCACTGAAGTGTTAACCTCACAGCGAACACTGATCCAAACCCCACAACACCTCATTGCTTCCACTCACATAAGAATTGTTATATCTCAGCATAGCACAGATGCCTAAATGCCCATGTGGAAGAGGACGTTGAAGTAGATCTATTATGTGCCACCTGCTCAGTGCCTATCTTCAACCACAGTTTTTTTTAAAGAGAGAAGAACAGTGAGAGAGAGACAGAGAGAATTAATTTTTTATTTAGTTTTTCATGTGGCTTTCGTTGCTCTGACACTGTTGTGTATGTGTTGCTGGGGTTCAAACTCATGTACTTGCACATGCCAGACAAGCACCGTAACCACTGAGTAGCCACCCCAGCCCCATCAACTACACTCTTAAAAGGACTTGGTAGTAGGGTGACCCACTGTCTTAGAAGGTTTCCTAGATTGTGGGATTTTCAGTTTTAAAAATAGTACAATCTTAGGAAAATTGAGTTGGTCACTAGACTGGGAGGACACTAAGGCATCAAGAAATACACTGGTGAGGGGCTGGAGCGGTGGCTCAGTGGTAGAGTGCTTGCCTGGCATGTGCAAGGACCTGGGTTCAAACCCCAGCACTACAAGCACGATGAAGTATCAGATAAATAAAAATCAGAGAATAAATAAAATTTACACTCTCTCTCTTAAAAAATACACTGGTGAGAGGAACATCAGTATTATTGAAAAGTTCTGTGGAATAGTCCCTGTAGGCCAGAAATAATGGAGAGAGTTGCTTAAGTTGAACTGGGCTCCCTGATTTCAGTAGGAAATACAAGGTTATAAAGGGTTCAGTCCAGATCATGGTACTTAAATATCAGAATGAAGGTGGATATGATTAACATAATAAAGCACAGGGAGAGAATGGTCACCAGAGTATTTTCACCTTCATCTGTTGCCATGGGTAATTATTTATAGAATCCCTTAGCAATGAAATAGATGTGACATATAGAAGAAGCTGAAAAATTCTAGGTTTGGTGAGCAGAAACTTAGCATACTCCTGGACTTAGTCTTTTCCCAGATCTACTAAGCCAGTTCACAGATCTGGAGCCCCTTGATTATGAGTATCTCTTTAAGAAAGAGATCTCTTTAAGAAAGAACTCTGCTGCAATGCTATCACAGATGTATGCTGCAAATCTTCCAAGTCTTCCTCATACTGGGACCTGTAACCATTTATTAGAGACCATTACCAAGGGAAAAGAAATATCCAGAACCTTTTGATAGTTACCAGATTCTGGTTCTGAACTGATGCTAATTCTTGTAGACCCAATATACCACTGTGGTTTGTCACCAGGGTGGGGATTTATGGAGTAAGGTTATAAATGAATCACCACATATTAGCTTTTTCTTTTTCTTTATTTTAACCAGGGATTGAACCGGGGTGTTTATTCACTGAATCACATCCCCAGCCCACTTTTCTCTTTCTTTCTTTTTTATTTTGAGACAGGGTCTCCTTAAGTTTCTTAGGACCTCATCAAGTTGCTAAGGCTGCCTTTGAACTTGTGATCCTCCTGCCTCAGCCTCCCAAGCTACTGAGATTACAGGCATGCATCGTTATGCCTGGCTGTCTTGTTTTTTGTTCACTTATATTTCATAGCTTTACTAAGATGTAAATCACATACCATATAACTCCAATTTAATGTGTACAATTCAATAATTTTTGTATATTCACAGATGTCAGTCATTAGTGTAGTCAAATTCGGAACGCTTATATGACCTCAAACATAAACACCAGGCCCATTAGCAATCCCCCTTCTACATTACCCAGGCTCAACCTCTATTATACTTTCTGTTCGTATGAATTTCCCTATTTTGAACATTTCCTAAGAATGGAATTACACAATGTCTCACACATTATTTCTCTGACCCAATGTTTCAGGGAGGGAGTGATCTTATAGGAAGAAGGAACTCCTGAAACTGTACCACCCCCTACTCTTATCCCTGATACTAAAGTCATACTTGAATTACTGAGCAACTGAAGTGATTAGAGCCAAAACAAAGAACTTGTTTTCTTTCAACTGGAGGTTGAACCCAGGGCCTCACACATACTATGCAAGCACTCTACCACTAAGCTACATCTCCAACCGTTTTTGTTTTTGTCTGTTTTTTTTTTTTTTTTTTTTTTTTTGAGACAGAGTCTGGCTAAGTTCCCCAGGCTGGCCTTGAACTTGCAGTCCTCTTACCTCAACCTCTAGAGTCACTGGGATTACAGGCGTGCACCATAGCACCTGGCAAACTGTTTCTGATTATCTTTGCTGATAACATTTGCTAAGAAAATAGGTGCCAGAGGCTGTGTTAATTTGGTACAGTAAAGATACTACCTGGATAAACACAATGGTGATTGTTATCACCTGGCTGAATTACCAATAATCCACAATCATTCTCCAAAACCTACATGAATTTTCCATAAGTTAAATAGAAGTGTGAGGTTGAAGTTATCACATTTCCATTTTTAAAGTTCTTAGTTTTGATTGGTGCAGTGGTATACGCATATAATCCCTGTAACTCAGGAGGCTGAGGCAGGAGGTTTGCAAGTTCAAGGCCAGCCTCAGCAATTTAGTGAGACCTTGACTCAAAATTTTTAAAAATGGTCTGGGGATGTGGCTCAGTAGTTAAGCACACCTGGGTTCAATCCCTGGTAAAAGAAAGTAAGAAACTAAATAAGAAAGAAAGGAAGAAAGGAAGGAAAGAGGAAGGAAAGAAGGAAGGGAGGGAGGGAGGGAGGAGGGGAAAGAATGAAGAAAACAGTTTGCCCTTCTGTGACTGTAACTCAGTGGTTCAACACTGTGCTTAGCATGTGCAAGGCACTGGATTCAGTCCCTAGCACCAAAAATCAAATAGTTTACCTTTACTCTCTCATCTCAGAGTTATATTAAACTCTTCTGTGTTGTGTCATAAACTATTCCAGAAAGAAATTAATTGCCCTTTTATTCCATAGACATAACTACATTGATGACATTATGTTAATGATCCTACTGAGCTGGGAAAATCAAGTATCTTGATTGCCTTAAGGACAAAAGGTAGGAGGCAAATCTCATGGAAGATCAGATACTCACTATATGGGTGATATTTCTAGGGATTCAATTGTCTGGAGTAGGTCAGGATATTTTCTCTAAAACAGAAGTCAAGTTGTCTTTCCTTGGATCATCCACCACAAAGAAACCCCTTCTTAGTGGGCTTCTTTGGATTTAGGAGGCAATATATACCATATGTGAGCATGTTACTTTGACCCATTTACTGAGTAACATGTAAGGCTACCAGTTTTAAGTGGAATCTGAAGAAACTGCTCTGCAGCAAATCTGGACTGCAGCTCGTGCTGCTGTGTTACTTGGGCCTTATGACTCAGCAAACTGATTGTGGAAGTCTGTGTCAGAGCTGTTCCATGAAGCCCAATAGAAGTCTCACAGCATAGAAACTCAGGGTGTTGAAGTAAGGCCATGCTTCTCTTGCTTGACAATTATTCTCCATTTGAAAGGCAGCACTGGTTTGCTTCTAGGTCCCAGTAATTGTTGATCAATTCATGCTCAAAACTGCAAAAGTAAAATGAGTTTATTTGGGGTCTTAGGATTTGCAACTCAGTGAGACACAGATTCCGATAGCTCTGAATCAGTGTCCTGAGGATGGCAGGAAAAGTGGGACCTTATATGTTGAGAAGGAACGGGGCTACATAAATGATAGAAGAAAAAGAAAGGAATGTAGAAACAAAATGGAAATGTCCAGAAAACATCTTGATATCCATCTTCAGCTTCTTGGCACAACATAATTGTTTGATCCTTTAGGTCATTTCAGATACCTGTTGTCAAATTGTGGAGGAGATCAAAGTTCACATTCCAGGCAGCACCTGGAATAGTACCAAGTGCACAGTGCTCCTTCCAAAATGGCCTCCAGATTCCATTTTGAGAGACTCTTTCAATGCTGCTTTCATTGTAATTTTCTTTCTTTCGTTCTTTCTTTTCTTTTCTTTTTTTGGTGCTGGAGATGTAGCCCAGGGCCTCACACATGCTAAGCAAGTGCTCTATCACTGAGCTACATCCCCAGGCCAAGTAATTTTCCTTTCAGTTTCACATAGTGACTGGATTTCTGACTATAGGACATTATAGTGACTATGGACTTGAACTGCCTATCAGGAACTGGATATCAGCAGACACATTCAATCATCAAATGGCCATGTGTAGAATTCCATTGTTAAACAGATATTCCAAATCTGATCTCTGTGGCACACGTCAATAACTACAGAGACTCTGGAGGCTGAGACAGGAAGATCTTAAGTTTGATGCCAGCCTCAGAAACTTAGCAAGACCCTCAGCCACTTAGTGAGATTCTATCTTAAAATAAAAGACATAAAGGGCTGAGGATGTAGCTCAGTGCTAAAGCATCCCTGGATTCATCCCCATTACCAAGAAAAGAAATAGATATTACATATTAAATCACACCCCAGAAAGGAAGGAAGGGAAAGGTAAATTGAAAAAGGAAGTTACTAACACTCTCAGAGTACTTACCACTGCTTCTCCATCAGCACATATATATGGCCTCAAAGACTTCTCTGTGACCTTTTAACACAGCAAGAAAATGAAGCCTGTAAGTGTGTAGATGGATTGTATAGTAGGCTGTCAGCTGGTGAAAGTGGGTGGCAGTTGCCCTATGTCCCCACTCAGGAATGGCTCTAAATACAGAGGTATAGGAAAATATTCCCAAGAAATAAGCCTGACTGTATACCTTAGAGGAAGCAGAAATGGTCTAACAAACTAATCCATATTAATTCATGGGCAGAGGCTAACAAGATGACTGACTAGTGAAGAGTGTGGAAAGAACAAGACAGAAATTTGGAGAAAGATATACATGCATGAGCCTCTTACAATAGGCCAGACAGTGAAGATATTCATGTTTCATGTAATTGTCTCCAGAGGACTTCTGCTGTAGAGGAGGCGGTCAGTAATCACATAGATAAGATGACCTATTTTAATGATGTTAGTCGACCTCTTTTCTGAGCTACCCCAGTGCTTGCTCAGTAGGCCCATATATAAAATGGTCATGATAGCTGAGGTGGGACCTATATATGGACTTGACAGTAGGGTATTCCCCCCATTGAAGATGATCTATCTACTACCACTGTTGAATGGGCAATCTGCTTATCAGCAGAGACCAAACACTGAGACCCAGTATTGACCCAATCTTCAGGGTGATCAGATAGTCATCTGGTAGAGGGTTGGTTGTGCTGGACCCCTTCCATCACGGAGTAGAAAATGAATGTATTCACAGGAACATATGCATATTTTGAATATGGATTTACTTTTGTTACATGCTTGTAACAATTCTGCCAGCACCATCATGTAGACTTACAGAATGCAATCAATTCATCATCATGATATCTCAACCAACATTGTCTTTAACTAAGGAACTCATTTTAGGATAAAGGAAGTGCATTGATGGGCTCTTCCCCATAGAATTCATTGGTCTTATCATGAATCCCATCAATAGAAAAATCTACCTTGATATAATGGTGAAATTTTCTACTGATGCCTCAGTTATGGCACCAGTTAGGAAACAAAACCCAGCAAGTTTGAGGTACTGTCTGACAGAATCTAGTGTATACCTTAAAATTGTATGCCAATATGTCATATTATTTCCCTTGTAGCCAGAATGTTAATACAAGATTCCAGGAGTAGAGGTAAGAATGACCCCTTTCACTGAAAAATATTTATTTCTCATCCCTACATCTTGGATTTAGTGGATTAGGACGTTCTAGCACCCCAGGAAAAATGCTTCCACCTAGTAATGTGTCAGTATTCAGATATTTTAGAAGCTCACAATACTTTCTGGACATTCTATGCTTATCGAGTGTGTTAGTCAGCTTTTCGCCACTGTGAATTAAATATCTGATAAGAATAACTTAGAGCAGGAAAAGTTTATTTGGGGCTCATGGTTTCAGAACATCAGTCCATGGTTTGCCAACTCCATTGCTCTGGGCCCAAAAAAGGCAGAACATCAAGGCAGAAGGGCATAGTGGAAGAAAGGTACTCAGCTAATGGCAGTCAGGAAGCAGATATGGGGATGGCAAGGAGGCAGGGACAAAACATAATCTCCAAAAACACATTCCCAATGACCTACTTCCTCTAGCCACAACCCACCACCCTACTATTACCAACCAGTTCATCCTTTCAAATTATTAATCCATCAAATGAATTCATCCACCAATTAGGTTACAGTTCTCATAACCTAATTATTTCACCTCCAAACCTTTCAAGGCAGCATGGCATTCAGACAGTGGCATGGTATTTCTGGCAGCTTTTAACAAACTTTTCTGTGATAATCAGGAGCAGAAATCAGAAAGGAAAGTTATTTTTTTAAAAAAATATATATAAGTGCTAGAAGAAAAGTTAGGACCAACACTCCAGCATTTGGGAGTAGGCAAAGACTTTCTAAACAAGACTCCTAAAGTGAAAGAATTAAAGTAAAAAAATCAATGAGTGGGATGCCATTAAACTAAAAAGCTTCTGCAAAGCTAAGGAATTGGTCAAAATTGTCAAGAGACAACCTACAGAATGGGAGATAATCATGGCCTGTGATTCTTCCAATAGGAGACTAATATCCAGAATTTTAAAAGTACTCAAAAAGCTTAATATCAAAAACACAAACAACTCAATCAATAAATGGGCCAAAGAGCTAAATAAAAACTTCTCAACAGAGGAAACTGAGTTAGCCAATGAATACATGAGAAAGTGTTCTAAATCACTAGTAATCAGAGAAATGCAAATCAAAACTACATTAAGATTTCACCTCACTTCAGTCAGATTGGTGAAAATGAAGAATATAAACAATAACCAAGGGGCTGGACCAGTGGCTTGGTGGTTATAGCGCTTGCCTGGCATGCGCGAGTATGCGAGTTCAAACCCCAGCAACATACACAATGAAGTGTCTGAGGAAGGAAAATCACATGAAAAACTAAATTAAAAAATTGCTTAATAAAAAAAACGATAACAGATACTAGAGGGATTGCAGGAAGATAGGAACACTAGCACACTGTTGGTGGAACTGCAGACTGGCACTGCCCCTCTGGAAAGGAATATGGAGAATCCTTAAAAACTTAGGGATGGACCCACTATACTATCCAGCTATCCCTCTTCTGAGTATTTTGCCAGAGGAATTACAATCAGCACATTACAACGATACAGCAAAATCTATGTTCATAGCAGCTCAATTTACAACAGCTAAATTATAGAACCAACCCAAATACCCATCACTGGTTGAATGGATCCAAAAACTGTGGTAAATGGATGGCACTGGAAGAAATCATGCTGAGCAAAGTTAGCCGAACCCAGAGAGTCAAGGGTCGAATGTTTTCACTTATTTGCGGAGGCTGGAGCTAAACCCAGGCCTGTGTGAAAGGTAGTCAACCTCATGTACTAGACCCAGCAAAGGGGTAGCAACACATAATCTAGGGCAATCATAGACATGTAGGGGGTAGTGGGAGGGGGCAGGTAAAGGAGGGGTGAGGGAGGGAGAATAGGGAGGAATATAGGGGGTAATTCTGGTTTAAGAATATATGCATAAGTTATTGTTACTTTATATGCATTTATGATTATACAATAACTCAATTCCTTAATAAAAATAAAATAATTTTGGATATAAAAAAAAACCTTACCAGGGCTGGACGGTGGCTCAGCAGTTATGGCACTTGCATTGAATGTGCAAGTACACGGGTTCAAAACCCCAGCACCCATGTACACAACTAAGTGTCAGAGCAACGAAAGCCACGTGAAAAACTCAATAAAAATTGCTCCTCTCGAGCAATTAGGCAAGAGAAAGAAATCAAAGGGATAAAAATAGGAAGAGAGGAAGTCAAACTCTATTTGCTGATGACATGATCCTGTATCTGGAAGATCCAAAAAACTCCATCAATAAACTGCTCGAACTCATAAGTAGATTTAGCAAAGTGGCAGGATACAAGATCAACATGCATAAATCAATAGCTTTCCTATATACC
>PVKS010051576.1:0-11090 GCA_004027875.1 Aplodontia rufa | reverse complement strand
ACAATTACTTTGGTCATAAAAAATTTCAAATTTTCTCCATAAAAGTCCATGTAAAGAGCATGGGAAAAAGCCACAGATTAGAAGAAAATACTTGCATACTACAATCCAACAAAGAACTTATACCTAAGTTACCTATGTAACTCAAATATCAACATTAAAAACAATCCTGTTAGGAATAATTGTGAAATGTTTAAAGATTAATTTTACCAAAGAAGATACTCAGATAGCAGACATATGATATGATATTCAACATCATTATCCACTAAGAAAATGCAAATAAAGACCATAATGTGACATTACTTTTCACCCATCCATGTGGTCAAAATTTTCTTAAAAAATAAAAATAAATCGTTGACAATACCAGCTACTGATTCTAATCAAGATAAACTGGATCAAAGGTACATTGCTAGTAGAATAAACAGTGCTATTATAACTCTGGAAATCAGGTAGTTTCTTATAAAACATACTACTGTACAATCTAACAATTGCATTTCTGGGCATTTATTCTAGATAAATGAAAACAAGTTTACACAAAATGTGGGTGAGTGTTCATGACAGTTTCATTCATAAAGCCAAAACCTAGGAAAAATCCAAATGTCCTTCAATCAGTGAAAGTTCAGACTAACTATAGTACATTCATACAATTGTATAATACTTCACACTAAAAGGAGAAAACTAATTATACAACTATTCAAAAGAATATCTAGAAAATTATGCTGACTGAAAAATTCAATCTCAAAAGACCACATGTTGTATGATTCAATTTCTACAGATTTCTGAAATAACAAAATTATGTAAATGGGGAGTGGATTTGTGGGCTTCACGCATTAGAGATGTTGTGTCGCTGAGTAATGGAAAGGAAAAGATAGCTATAAAAGGGGTAGAGGAAGAATCCTTGATGTAATAGAATGTTTATACCTTGATTGTATCAACAATAGCATATTGATTTTGATGTGCTTCAATAGTTTTGCAACATGCTAGCATTCGTAAAACTGGGTGAGTGGGACATAGATAGGATCACTCTCCACTATTTATTAAAGTCCATTTTAATCAATTTTTATTTTAAAAGTTTAATGAAAAATACATGGCAGAATGGCAACAAATTTTTAAATTATCTAAAAAATAACCTAACAAAAATATGAGACAGCTATTGTGAAAAGTATAAAACTTTGTTAAAATGCATTGCAGAAGATGTTAAAATGAGAGACAACATTCACGATGAAACATGGTCCCTGATATTGAAGTCAGAGCATAAATCCTCATAAAGTATGTCAATTCTCCCCAATTGATTTGTAGAATAATATTGCAATTCCTATGAAAATTCATCTGGTTATTTCATGAAACTCCACAGGTTGATTTAAAAACTACGTAAATCAGTTACTGCAAATATCCAAGACTCCAATAAGGAAGTACAAAGTGAAGATATTGATACACACTAATAGCTGATGAAAATGATTCAGTAGGAAAAATCATGAGAAGTAAAGAAATTATCACAAAAGCAAAGTTTTGAGAAGGCTAAAATGAATGGGATGTAAAGAAAAGATAGTGACTTTTATTGATCAAAAAACTGAAGGCAAAGTGTGAATAGAGAGGCAAGAATGTTGGTCAATCAGTGGTAGAATGAGATATGAGGAAGGGATTGTTGGGTATTTAATGACAGTGAAGTTCATATCACACTTTTCTGTTAAAAATTTGTAACCACTTCTTTACTTCTCAAGATGCTCTATAAGAGCAGAAACAAGATCAATGCTATTATATGCGATGTAGTATAGCAGTTAAGATTATGAGATCTAGAAATCATATTATTGGCTGTGTGACCTTAAGCAAGTAATTTAACTTTCTAGGCCTCAGTTTACCCCTTTTAATATGTTGATACAATGTATGACACCTTACCGACTCTTCTGAGGATTAAATAAGACAACATGTACATCAGGGATTTTAAATGGTCCCTGGCATGTAGGAGGCACTCAATTATCATTGGCTATTTGCTATAGAGCAAGCCTGCATTTAGAGAATAATTGAATAAGTATCTTCAAGGTCTCCAGATAGAACTTCCACAAATGGAGTATAGGTTTGGCCTTCAAGGCTCTGGCTGCTGAGGAAAATCTCCACAGAAGGTAATTAAACCCAGAGCCCACTTTCTCCTACTCTTAGGCATAAGGTTTTGATTCCAACTGTTCTGAGGACATTCCTGGGCATGCTCAGAGCACATAGTTAAGGAACCTGAGGAAGAATTCAGATCAGGTTTCAAGCTAAGAATAAAGTGTTAATTCAAGGAGGATACCAAGAAGTCTGAACTAGATTTGTGAGGACAGGGTCTGAAACTAGGCTAATGTCAGACAGCACATGAAAAATGCCTACCCTCTCTGGCACTCTATTCAATGGACAAATTAGAAAACACTTCTAACCAGAACTCTTTCAAGAGTGACAACTGCCAAGCTTGGCTTGGCTACAAGAAAGCCCACTTGATGAAATGTTTTGCCCTGTGATTATACAGTGGACAAAGACAGGCATTACTTTGTCTTAAGGACAGGGGAGAGAAAGAGATACATGAGGGATGAGAGAGGCAAGACTGATGGATGAGAAAGATAAATTTCAAAGAGTTTCAGTGCAGGAACTAATTCAATTACCAACCCTTAAACAAGAGAGTCAATGCCCTGGTTGATCTTGGCTGATTTCTAGATATCTTGGTTGTTGGTTGTGACTATTTGAGTTGGGTAGATAAATGGATATCTTGCTAGCACTATATCAAGATAATAAGAATATCAGTTCCAGAAGCTGAATTTCTATAAAAGGAAAGGTCTTAGCTACATTATTACCTGCTCACAAAGAGCCCTTATCATGTACCATAGTCACCATTTGAAAATTGGAGCCACACAAGCCAAGAAGTCACCACAAGTCATTAGGCATCCAGTGTAGTATGTGGCTGCTAATGGGCAGAATTTTCAGTCTGGGGATATCCTGGATTTCTGGCTAGAATAATTAGTCACATATCAGTAGGGCACTTTAGACCATGGCTTTATAGTCTCCTTTCAATGAAGAAACTGGGCAATGGGGTGAAAGAAAAGAATACATACTAAGGTCATGTTTTATTATTTAAGCTTCATAACAGCATTTGAGGTAAATAGTATCCCTATTGTCCATTTTCATCCTTATTTCCTCTTGTAGAATCAGAACATACTTTAGCATATCAAAGTTTCCAGTATATCCTGTAGTAAATAAACATGTTTAATTTGAACAACTGCACAACTCATTGTTTCACAGAATATCCATTGATATTTGAGTGAGCAATAAGTCACTCTAATATCTTGGGCTTTTTGATTCTTTCATCTAAAATAAATGTTATCAAGATTTTAAAGGCAAGCATACTGACATATGTCATTTCTCTTGACCTATAACATAACTCTATTGAATCAACATACACATTTTCCACTTAAGGAAACAAAGGATCATAGAGGCTAACAAGTCCTCAGTTTTATAGCTAGTAATTGGAAGAGCCAAAACTTAAATCAAATTCTCCCTTGTCCATTTAAGATTAATAAGTTTTTCACGAAGCCTTCAATTCTAAAACTACATGAAGTCTAAGAGTTCTGTGATTTTGGGCAAGATCCTTTCCTTTCCTGAGGCTATTATTTCTAAAAAAATATTTGGACTCCTAGATTTTAAGGCCCAACCATAAGTATCTCAGATCAAGTTGAAATTATATTCAATATTCTGGATTATCAAACCCAAGGGTGATAAAGACCTTCTTTAATATGGTGATATTTTAACCTAAGTGCCTTTAGGCATCTGAGATTCCTTGGAAGAACAAATCCTTGAATTTCAGCTGTCAGATAAGCTAGTTTGATAAAATTCCCTGACATTTTTAACATTATCATCTAGTTAACATCTTAATAAATGATAGCAACAGCTACCCAGATGGCCTTCCCCATCACATTAATGCTTTTGCCTATTTCACAGAGTCTAGCAACCTAGTCTACTAGAAAGACCTAGGCATATAATTAGGAGAAATTCAACAATCTTACCTTAAGGAGGTGCACTGTTTCTTTTCCAATGTCCATGAGCAAGAACCAGATTGTTTCTTTCTGCCACAGAAGAGCTCATTTTCTAATCTGCACAGGGACATGTCTCAGGACCTCAGAGGAAAGTCCAGCTTAACATCCAAATCCTACAGCTCCTCTGTAGAACCTATATTTCTATCCTTTATATGAGGCTTTGACCTCCAGTTCAGGCTGAGGGATCTCAGCAGTGAGTCTTAACACTTCAATATTTTAATCCCAGAAAGGGAATCATACAGATCCATTGGATCCTCCCACCTTACACAGGGATCTCTTTCCTAACAGCCTAATCAGATTCTAAAACAAAATCAATCCTTCCTTCCTTTTCTTCTTCCCTTTCTCCCTTTCTTTTTTCTCTTCCTTTCTTCTTCCCATTCATCTTTTCTCTTTTTCTCTCCCTTCAATTGTTTCCTCTTTCTTTTAATCCATTAATTATATGAAATTTTGGAAATTGTATCACACACTAAAGATACAATGTAAATAAGGCCAAGTGTCTGCCCTCCGGAAGTTTAAAACTTGATCAGAAAGCGTAAGGCTCTATTTTCATTTGTGTTCTGGAGTCCACCTCTTCCTCTTCTCAGAGGCCTCACTCTAATGATTATTCCCTTTCTTCATTAGACATATGCAGATACCCACATTATAGACTCTTACTCATCGGCCTTAAACATGCTTACATCTTCCGTCTTTGAAAATTCTTTCAGTTCCTATCCTACTCCAGCTATTGCCTAACATATTCACTCTTCTTCACCACCAAACTCTATAATAGACTTGAACACACTTTTTTATCTATGTTTTCTTAACTCTCATTACCCCACCCATGCTGGATTGGCATCTTTCCACACCATTCCATTGTAACTTCTCTTTCTCAAATGAAAAATGACTTCCTTCATGGTCTAGCCAAAGGACCTTGTCCATCTTATTCAACATTTTCCAGTACCTAGATCAGTATCTGGTACAAAGTAGGTACCCAACAAATATCTATGGAATACATAAGTGCTATCTTTTAAGACTTCATTTCATCAAATTGTATGGTTAAATATAGCCTTGCACCACTTCCTTCCACGGTTTCTATGAAATATACCCTTTAGATTTTCCTCTTGTCTGTCTGAATTCTTCTGTTTTTCAACATATATGTCTATTCTATTAAAATTTGTAGTAGATGGATAGAATTCTACACTTTGCAATCTTCTATTCTTACTCTATGCACTCTTCCTAGCGGATTTATCTATGGGCATGACCTTTACATGTTAATATCTCTACAATCAACTTCTAAAGTTCATGTCTTTATTTTGAATTACCATCCAGTATATCTTCTTGCCTAGTATGCATTACCACTGATCATCCTAAGTTACCTTGAATTCAACATGTTCAAAATTGTACTATTCCAGCCAATCACCCACCCCTATAAATAAGCCTATTCCTTCTCTTGTGCCCCTGGTTCAGTAAAAACCACTTCTATCCTCCCGGTTGCTCAAGCTACCAATCAGTTTTTTTCATTGCACTTAAAACTAATTTCAGATTTGATAAACACTACCTCAGCCACAAGATCTTAATCAACATCAACGTTGATGAATCATGTGATAGTATGTATCTATGATATGATGTGTTGATAATAGGACTTAATGTCTTTGATCTTCCTTCTCAAAACACATAACCTCTGTCTACTCATGATGAAAATATAAAAAAATCCAATAGAGGGACATTCTACAAAATACTTGACCACCACTTCTCAATACTGTTAAGGCCATCAAAGCAAGTTTGAGAGAACTGTCACAACCAAAGGAACCTAAGGAAACATGACAACAAAATGATTCTTGCCTCAGGACCTAGAATACTTTCCCTGGAATCTTTCATACAGAAATTCATACTCATTTACAGTCTCAGCTTGAATGTCACCCCTTCAGGAAAGCCTCTCTTAATTCCACAGACTCAGTTATAACACAACATTCTTTGCTCCCAAAACATCATATACTTTGTCTCAAGAAGACTCAAAACTCTTGTAATGATTTGTTCAATTTATGTATCCATCTGCTTGTCTGTAAGTGTGGTTCAAATGGAGATTCTATCTTTGATACACTGCTTTATCTCTAGCATATAGATTCAAGGCTAGAAATCTATGACCCACAGGCCAATTTTGTTCCACCATATTTTTGTAAATAAAATTTTAATAGAACAAAGAGATGTTCATTCATTTATGTGTTTTTACATTGCCATTTTCACACTATGGCAATAGAATCGAGTAATCCAAAAGAGATGTGTAGCCCATGAAGTATAAAATAAGTAATATATAATGTTCTAAAGAAAACATTTGCCTGCTGCTTGCCTTGGAACAGTGCCTACCATAAGACAGGCCGTCAATAATTACTTGTCCACTAGTTAATTAGCAGCATTACCTTAGTGGAGGAAAGAACACACACTTTGAGTCTCTTGATTATTTATAATCAATCCTGAGTTTTTTAGGTGGAGTTAATAACTCCCTAACAAGAGAGAGATTTCTTCAAAAGCAGCACTTTGTTTGCCGTTTTTCCCCCCTTTGGATTCCTCGCAGTCCTTAGTTTTGAACTCTCTATCAGGTTTACTGTCACACTGTCCCCTCCCAATCTCCTTGTCTTCCATCATGCCAGGCCATTCAATAGCAGCAAAGCAGTGAGTAAGATCAAATACTTTTGCTAATAACTTCTCAAGAGACAAAACCAAATAAACTTACTTTCTGGAAAACTTCTGAAAGGAAATATTAACCATTGGAGAAAATGCTAAGGGCCTGAAAACACAAAACTCTCAAGATTAAACAAATTGAGGAGAAACTTCTTGAAGAGTATCCTAGCATAAGAGAAGGCATCTGAACTGGGATGTAGAAAATCTGGGTTCAGTGTCTATTTGGTAATTATGAAAATGTTTAGAGCCAATCAAGTCCATGGTGTCCTGCTGGAGCTCAGACAAAGGAAGCAAGTATGGGGCTTTGGCAGTTGAAATAAGATGTGAGGGATACTTAGGATAGTAGACATGCTTTATCTGGAGGTGACAATAGCTCCTAGCCAACACTGGCCTTCAGCTCCAGACCCTCTGCCCCAACCATTGTCATAGGCTTTTTTTATATGCAGTACAAAGAAGGCATATTGTCAACAGGTTATATAATTGAGCATGTGCTCACAAGCAAATGTTTATGACCTTGAGTAAATACACTGAATCAGGGTGCTTATGACCTTGGGTACATAATGAAAACGTTGCTCATCAGATGCCCCAATGAGGGAATGTACCTATAGCCATCCTGTGCCTGTGCCCAACCATTCTCCCCTTTAGGATTCCTCACTGCACAATCTACACCTCTGAAGTCTTCTTTCATGATCCCTTAGAAAGGAGGGCAGAGCCCTTCATCACAGGCCATAACAGCAGTAAAAGCTGCAACAACATACAATCCAAAGATAATCCCCACCATCTAGGTTTACTAAAAAAATATTTCCAGTTTTTCCCACATTGAGATGGCAATAAAAGTATTTTCCAATCATGTGTAATTGCCCAGAAACAATCCACATTCACCAGGTTAGTCCAGCAGCAGAATTCACGCACAACTCCACAAGAGTTGGTCCCCCTCGTTGGGGATGCTGCTCTTTTGAGCTTGCACAACTGCCCACAGACACTATGTCCACTCTTTTATAGAAGGTACATTAACTGCAGTTTCAAATCTTACTTAAGCAGGTCATTATATCATTTTATCATGTCTGTAGCCAGTGGATGATATGAGACATGTAGCTTCTATTGAATCTGTGTAGCTGAGTTGTCCATCAGTGTACATCCTGGCCTGTAAATTGGATATCTTGATGAATATTATGATGGGATGGCTGTAAAAGGCTATCAACACTGTCAGAGTGCAAATCATAGTACACTGATCACTTGACCATTGAGCCAGGCAAATAATAAACCTGTAGCCACATCAACTGCTGTCAAGGAAATCCTGACCCCTTCTGACTTCAATAAAGGGCCTATGTAATCCACCTGCCATTGTGTCAAGGGGACACATCTACACATTGCCTGGCCATCCAAGTCTCCAAGGCATTGAGGGTGTGGATATTCTTCAGCACAAACCATATAAGCCTGTCAGGCCTCTACCAGGGCACTGTCTTTAAAGGCAGGACCCACTGTTACACTAAATTTCACATAAATTTTACATCTGTATGCCGTACACAGCAATGTAAACCAGCCACCAGGTCAGTGGGAAGTGCCCAATCTAATCACCATGGCCAAGCCAAAGCATCTGTTTCATCATTCCCTTGGCTAGTCGGGGGAGGGGGGGTTGGCCAATATCTTGCTCTACAGTCACCTGTTCCTGGTGGCTTATCTCCCAGAAATCTTGCATATGTAGCACAGCTGTCAGTACATATCACTATGGGGGATCCTTAATTTGTTACCATTGTCGAGACTCTGTAGCACAGCTCACTGGCTACTTTCTCCTGGAACAATATCAAATCAGACAGTGTATGTCTTTGGCTCCACAGTCACCACCATGCACACAGGCAGTTGTCCATGGCTGGAGCCATCAGTATATCAAGAACTGAAGAGTATAGACACCTTACCTACAAGATATGGGCTTGTTTCTGGTTTACCTAAATAGGTAACAGGCCTTAATAACCCCTAAAATCTTTTGTCCCTGCTGGTTTACAGCATGCCCAGGTTCTCTCTTGGCCCCTTGTGGCGCTTAGCACTCTAGCAAAAGGGTTGTCTCTGAGTAATTTAGAATTAGGCTAGAGTGAATGCATTTGAATGGATGAATTACTTGAAATTCTAAAACGAAGTGCCCAGAAAGATAAATTCAAGCTGTTATAACTATTCTAGGAAAATGTACCACAAATGCAGCTGCTTGGGGCTTCATATAAATCTGTCTGAGCCATGGGTGTTTGTTTCAGCAAGAAAGAAGATGACTCTTTTAAAATCCATAGTGAAGCCCTGCCATTCTCTTTGGTGCAATATCTTGCCAAGACCAATTTTATTCCATGATCAATTGTCTAAAGTTCAACCAGACCATACTGCATTGAGCAGTGTGTCTGAGAGTACTAATGATGGGACTTTTCTCTAGGCATCTAATGGTTATTCAGTTACAATGAATTAAATTTATGTCTCCTGTTTCCACTTAGCCACTCCTTTCTTTTTGCTTCCTCTTTTCATTTGTTTTTCTCAGCTTCTCAACTGTTTCTTCTCTACATTTTGTATGTTTTCTTATTTGATTCTTCATCTCTCTTCCTCTCTGAGGTCTCTTCCCTTTTTCCCATGCTCCTCACCTTCTAGCCATTTCCTTTCCTCTCTCCCTTTATCTCATCTCACCTGTGATCATTCTTCTTGCTGACACCATTTTATCTACAGTTGTTTTCTTTGTCCATACTTAATTATCAGTGATACCAAGGGAAAAGTCTTACATAGGGTCTTTTTTTTCTTTGCAAAAGAATTCCAATTCCAACAGGCATATAAAAATAGATTCTCGTGGCACAAAAGACTTATCCAAGAAATCTTCCAGTCAGTCCACCCCTACTAGACTTTTTGTTGCCTCCAAGTCCCTGCTACCTCTCTCATCATTTGATATCCACTTACCACTTGGCTACCCTTATTACCCAAACTCTGTAACTGGAACGCTCTGTGTATCCTCTGTACTGAACTAATACTCACAATCCTTTCCCAAAGTGATTTATAGGCCATGACAGATAACACTGGATACAACCAGATTAAAGAACACATAATGTTCAAACATCAAAACAGGAGACTGCCACTCCATACCTTTCGTGTTATGTGGTTAGAAAACTAGGGCCCAGTAGCACATAGTAGCACACATCTGTAATTCCAGTGGCTTGGGTGGCTGGGGAAGGAGAATCAGAGGTTCGAATCCATCCTCATCCACTCATCAAGGCCCTAAGCAACTTAGTGAGACCCTGTCTCAAAATAAAAAATAAAAGTTCTGGGTATGTTGCTCAGTGTTTAAGCTCCCCTTGTGTTCAATCACTGGTACAAAAAAAAAGATAGAAAAAGAAAATTGGGTTCCAGAAAGACAGAGAAAGTATCCTAGGGTCAGTCAGGGGCCAAATCAAATAGTCCTTATTGAGAACTTCAAATGTTTTAACTGCAATTGGTATCCCCTTATTGGCCATACTTCTCTCAATAAGGGCCTGGGTCTCATTTGTTTCTGTAATACTAATACCCAGCATGTAGTCCTCTATAGTATATGAGTACTGGTTGACAGACCTCCAGGTTAGAATAGGATCTTAAAGTTTTTTTGTTCAACTGTAAAAAGGGGTTAATAAAACTAATTTCCTCATAAAGTTAATGTGAAGATTAAATGATATATCACATGAAAAGTACTCAGTAAAACCTGGCTCATGAAAAGTACTGTGTAATCTTTAGCCATTTTTTCTAGGATGTGTATTCTAAGAAATTATACCTGAAGTGCATTTTTCTGAATAACTCAAATATTATGGTGTGTATAGGCTAATGGGCCTTAATCCTCTATTTACTCTGACCTTACTCTAAAGTAACAACACTATTGATGTTTTGATCCACATAACTCTTTGTTGCAGGGGAGCTATCCTGTGAATTGCAGGATGTTTGGCAGCATCCCTACACTCTACCTACTAGATGCTAATAGTATCCCCTACCCCATTATGAGAAAAGTGTCTCCATGATTGCCAAAAATTCTCTGGGGGCCAAAATTATCCCCATTGAGAATAACTGACCTAAAATAATCCCTATATCCAAATACAGGGAAATGTGCTAGCAATTAGAATTTACAGAAAGCCCAGTGAGCTCACATCTCTTTTTAAATGTCCGCTGTTTAACCTTAGGTTCAGGAAGACAGGGAAAGTAGGATCTGGGAACTTGAAGCTTGAATTTAAATAAAAATTAAGATAATTAAGGCAAGTGTGAGCCTGCCAGAGACTATGGGATAAATAATCAAAGAGCCTTCTCAGATCACACTCACTCTGAAATAAGAAGATGACAGCTCTTGTTAAAGATCTGTTTTCCTAAAAACTATGAATGATTAAGAATTCAAGT
>PVKS010051575.1:0-11089 GCA_004027875.1 Aplodontia rufa | reverse complement strand
AAGGGATCTAGGGAGACAACAATGTAGCATACTCTTTACTCTTCCCCCCAAGAATCCAAAAAATACTTATGTAATCATATAATTGTAGAAAATTCACAATCACACACACACACACACACACACACACACACACACACACACACACACACACATTAGTTGTAGGACCAGAATATAGAAGAATCAAGAGACTTGGGTGTGGGATATGTTGGATTAACTCTGGTTTAGGAGCAAATACATATCATATTGTTACTTTATACACACTTATGATTGTACAACAACTCAACTTCTTAATTTAAAAAAAACTTCCAGAAATACAGTGTGCCTTACTAATAGTCAGGCTCATGATGGAGACTGTGTTCAGATATGAGTCCCTTGAGTGCCTTGATTTTGGACTTTCCAGCCTCCAGAACCATAAGACATAAATAACTCTTTTTTATAAACTATCTAGTCTCAGGTGATCTGTTATAGCAACACAGAACAGACTAAGATGATGATTTGATGACATCTGGCGATAAGTCAACCAGAGAGGGTGACCAAGAGTGAGCAGGTTGCAGAAGTGACCTGTAGTCTATGGGCTATCAACTACTAGAGGCTGAGTGAAAGAAAAAAGAAACTGTGGTACCTGACCAGAATGCAGTAGACTTTAGGGACAGCGGTAGGTGGTACGGAAGCTGAGCATCAACCCCACAGGAAGTACCTTGTGTTTTAGGAGGGTAGGAAGTTAATATTTTGGAAGTAGAAATAGAAGAATTTAAGCTATAATAGTTAACTTCGTTTTATTTTCTGGCTACTTTAGGCAAAAGAGAGGCTTGATTAAACTTATCCACATAATTTCCTCATGAACAAAAAACTACTCTGAATACTTGATAAAAGTATAATCTGAGAACTTTCAGCCTGGAAGTGTTCATTGATATATTATAAATCTCCCTCTTGCTGCCCCTAGCTCTTTTTCTTTTTAGTTTTCTTTTATTCTTGGCACATAACAACATACATATTTATGGATTGCAGTGTGATGTTTTGATATATGTACACAATGTGTCATGATCAAATTAGGTTTATTAACATATCCATCACCTCAAACATTTATAATTTCTTTGTGGTGAGAACATTCAAAATCTGCTATTTTGAAATATACAATATATTGTCAACTATAGTCATCCTGTTATGCAGTAAAGCATAAGAACTGATTCCTCCTGTCTAATTGTAACTTTGTTCCCGGTGGCCAGCCTCCATCCCCCTTCCTCCCTGCCCTCTCCAGCCTCTGGTAAGCACGTCTACGGGACTGACTGAATTCCACATGAGTGAATTCATGCTGTTTTTGCCATTCATTGTGTGTTTTTTTTCACTTAGCATAATGTCCACCAGGATCATCCATGTGGCTACAAAAGACCATATTTCATCTTTTATGACTGACTAATATTCCATTGTGTGAATGTGCCATATTTTCCTTATCCCCCCTCCCATCTGTTAATGGACACTAAAGCTGGTTCCATATCTTGGCTACTGTGAATAGTGCTGCAGGAAACATGGCAGAGCCCCCAGCTCTTACCTCTGATCTTGGCCAGTTGTTTATGCTGACTCCATTTCTTATCTCTCTTCAGTTTTCAAACCTCTTTGATTTGGCTTCTTCCGCCGAGTCTTCTGGAGATGTCTCCAAAGCCAGGACACATTCTTCTCTTCTTGCCTCCTGGTCTCTCCACCTTGCCCCTATTCCTCAGCATCTGGAACAGAGTCCTTCTGGTGCTCTGCCCACCGTTCCACTTAAGTTTTTGGCTCCAGCTTTCCTCTTTTCCTTGAAATATCAGCATTCCTCAGGGTCCTATCTTAGGCCACTTCTGATCCCTCATTTTCAAAACCTTTCCCCAGATGCTGTTATTCTCATTGCTTTCGATGTCAGCTTTACCCTGGTGACTTGCAAGCCTCCACTTCCAGCCCAAGCTTTATTCTCGAGCCCAGATCTTATATCCACTGCCTATTGGGTGAGTGTCCACACTCCACATGCCTTGGACTGGATGTTGGGGACCCCTCCCCCCCACCTGCTCCCCTTCCCATGTTCCTCTCCTTGCTTGAATGGAAGTCCAATTGCTCCCACTGGATTGGAGGGGAGCATCTCCGAGCCCTCCTCTTCCTTGATCCCCCGCATGAGCCAGCCACTATGTTCTGACACCTGGATCTTCCACACGCAGATGCTCTTTCCTTCCTTCATGCTGGGGTGACATCCTGATAAACCCATCATTAAGTTGAAAATGCATGCTGCACCTAGCCTACCCGACGCCCTGGCCTACTTCACTATGCTCAGAATGCTTACATTACCCTCTGCTGGCCAAAATCCTCTAACACCAAGCCGTCTTCCAATAGATGGTTTATCTCTCACGTGGTTGGTGGAATACCACACCGACAGTGAGAAGCGGTGGGGGAATGTGTGTGTGCTCCACCCTTGTAAAGCCAAAACAAATTAAAAGTAGAACCCCTACTAAGTCACAGAACCAACCAGTCCCTTCCAACCCCTGCTCCTTTCCTGGAGCAGCTGCCCATCACCCCAGAGTTCACATCCACGTTCTGACGTTTACAGCCTTGGTCTTCACAGTGCAGCCGACTGGTGTTCTAGAGCCAAAACCTTGTCATGACAGCCCCTGCTCCACACGCCCTCCCTCGCTCTGAGGTCCCATGGCTTAGCAGGCAGACGAGGCCCTGCAGGAGGGGATTGGTGGCATTGCCCTTTGGCCCCTGACCTCCCTGTCCTGACCTGACTGCTGACAGTCTCTCTGAGCAGCAGTCTGTGCTTCCCTTTCCCTGCGCACTTGGGTCTGAGTGGCTTTTCCACTTGTCAGAAGCGCCTTCTTTGCCTGCAGGAGAAGTTGGGTTGCGGAAGCTGAAATGTAAAAAGCAGGAAATATGTTCAATGTTTCTTTTTTTAAAAAGCCTCTAAAAAGGATTTTGAATATCAGAAGAGAAGTCCTGAGGGAATCGGAGAACAGAGTTTAGACCATAAAAATAGAAGTATAAAGAGGACAAGAGAAAGCAGAACATTGCCTTCCCAGCCTGCTCATAAGCAAGGCCTTCTGGGCTGAGGAGCAGGAGCTGGCGGGGTGTAGGGTGGACTTGACCTTGCAACCAGGTCGGGAGGGGAGGGTTGACCGGGAAGGACTAATCCAGGCCAGGAGGCTCAGCATCAGGAGCGCACTCCAGTGAACTGCACGGGGATCCCTGGGACAGCCCAGCCAAAGCCTGCAAGCTTGACATTGCCGGACACAGCTCTCACCACGCTGAAAAGGGAGTGAGGCCCCTGTCCACCTCCTCACCCTTGGCAGCTTCCGATGTGACTGCTTCTCCACCTGTAATGTGGGTGGTCACGGCTTCCCTCAGCTTTCCAACAGCTCACGATGCTCCAAAGATCTTCTCCCAACCCTGGGTGCTGGGGCCCTAGCACCCAGAGAGACAGTCCCAGCTCTAAGACTTCCTGTAACCAGACTGATGTGAAAATCATTCCCGTAACACACTACAAAGTGTAATACTGCCATAGCTTCTTCACTTTTCCTGCTCCCCACTAGACTCTAAGGCAAAGGCCACGATGATCTTATTCAAAATTACGCGTAAAGCCCAGGGCTGTACCTTGGACATTGTAAGTGCTCAGAAAGTGTTGGTTGGTTAATAAAGAATGGATGATTTAAAGACACGGATTTTAGTGGTTCCTTTAAAGAAAGCAGTAACTAGCTAGCATTTTCTAAAATTAAGTTAGAGAATGGAACTCTTAATTCTTAATCATTTTAGACTCTCCTCTTCTGCTCTTCAGACTTTCCGATCTTAAAAGCTGGTACATCGTCTCTACTGTTCATCATTTGGAAGCTCATATGTATTTGGTGTTTCAAATGGCAAAGCCCCTAATAGTGTGCGGTGGACAGTTAGCCCAAGCACGTGTCGTGGTGAGCAAACTCCGTTCCTCCCATCTGCAAGGAAGAGTTTGATGCACAGAAAATTATCATATTATACTTCTTTCCCTTGCCCATTTTAAACCAGGTTATCTGTTTTTTTGCTGTTGAATTGTGTGAGCTCCTTACTCCTTTCAGGAAGGTATTTGCCAATAGGTTTGCAAATATTGTTACTTCTTCGGTAGGTAGTCTTTTTTTTAAAGAGAGAGAGAATCAATTTTTATTGAGTTTTTCACATGGCTTTCGGTGCTCTGACACTCAGCTGTGTACGTGGGTGCTAGGGCTTGAACCCGTGAACTCACACATGCTGGGCAAGTGCTGTAACCGCTGAGCCACTGCTCCAGCCCTGCAGGCTGCCTTTTAATTTTGTTTCGTTTGCTGTGCATAAGTGTGTTAGCTGGATGTACTCTCATATTTTTTTTACTTTCACTTTTATTGCCTGGATTTTTTGATCAGTTATTCAAAGAAGTTTTTTTTCCCCATTTTCTTCTAGGAACTTTATGGTTTCAAATCTTACATTTATGTGTATAATCTATTTCAAGTTAATTTTGCACATGGCATAAGACAATGGTCACATTTTATTCTTTGGCAAGTGGAAATCCAGTTTTCCCAATAGCATTTATTGAAGACATTTTCCTTTGTGCATTCTTAGTGCTTTAACATACTTTGATGATGAAAACTCCCAACAAATAGGAAGAGGACTTTATTTCAACGTAGTAAATAAAGGTCGTCTACGGCAAGTCCCTAGCTAGTGTCACGCTCAGTGGTGAACCCCTGGAAGATTTCCCTCTGAAATCAGGAACATGACCATGGGCCTACTCACACCTCTTCTCTTCTGCACAGTCCTGAGAATCCTAGGCAGAGAAATTAAGCAAGAAAAGAAGTGAACGTCATCTGAACTTTAAAGGAAGTG
Source organism: Aplodontia rufa (assembly GCA_004027875.1). NCBI lineage: Eukaryota > Metazoa > Chordata > Mammalia > Rodentia > Aplodontiidae > Aplodontia > Aplodontia rufa. The sequence goes on along the minus strand of PVKS010051575.1, from coordinate 6,247 downwards.
GTAAAATCGTCTCTGAGGATTATATCTCATACCTAGGAAGTCCTGAAACTCCACCAAGAAAAAAAGTCAGCGCTAATGAATGAATCTACAGACTACAAAAATCAACATCCGAAACCATTTGCATTTCTACACACTAATGGTTAACTATCCAAAAGAGAAATTAAAGAAACAATCTCATCTACATTCACTCAGAAAAAATAAAATACTTAGGGGTAAATTTAGCCCAGAAAGTGAATAGCTGTCCACTGAGAACTCTAAGACATTAGTGAGGGAAACTGAACATCTATAAACAAATGGAAAGGTACGCGTCCTCAGGCGAGAAACGTTTCTATGGTGAAAATGCCTGTACCCCTCAAAGCCATCTGCAGATTCAATGCCATCCCCACCAAAATCCCAATAAATATCCTTTTTCACAGAATAGAAGAAAATCCTAAAATTACATGTATTACAGTCCTTATGATCCCCAGAATGCTACAATCATGAGTTTAAACTGTTTTATTCCTATGAAATAAAGCAAATGTGGTCCTGCAAACTTCATCAGTTGCATGGGGGGTGTTCACCTACTTAAGAGAACGCTGATGGAGGGAAGGTGCTTGCGAGGAACCTTGAAAGGTGCTGTTCCTACGGGGCAGAAAGGAAGTCTACAAACAGATCCGGTGAGGAAGTTAAATTATTCATTTATGTATGAATTGTCTTATGAATATTTATAAGCATATGTCTGGATATTATAAACGTATCCAGATATGTGCATACACATATACACACACACGCACGCGCCTCACACAAACACACACACATACATCATCTTTAGAGAGGTGTAAACAGAAGAGTGTGATAAAGGAGTATCTAATCCATTTCAAAATTACACATGTTTTACACACATTTCCCACATATAGTATTTTATTTACCTTCAAAATGCAAAGGGCTACTGTACTTAGTTTCAGGGGAAGGACAGACAGAGCCCTTGGGAGGTAAATGAATTAATAATTAGAATTCATTAAATGGAATAAGGTGAAAATGTACCAGTGTTTCATGGAGGAGCAACTATTGACCGCTTTACCAGTTTTTTTTTTCCTAAGAATACCAAAAATCCTGGAACTTTATGAATACATCTGGTGTTTGAGCAGAGCTGAAAATATTCTTTACAAACTGCTTTAATATCACCAGGGTCAAAGTCAAGTGTAAAAATAGATGGGTTTAGTTGTGGTGCTGACTTTTAAGCCTAAATTCCACCCCAATTGCAGTGTTTTGAGAGGTCAATCACCAACCCTCCTCCCGTGAGTCAAATGAAGGCCCTGCACTCTCCTCATGATAACTCAAGTTCAGTTCATAGCCCTTTATCCCCTTAGGATCTCTGGTCTTCTCCTTTTGAAATACCAATATCCTTGGGCTAGACAGCTTTCCAGGGGGTCATCACCAGCTGCCATAAGCAGGGAAGATTAATGTAGGCTCATTTTCTGAGGCTGCTTTGAACTTGCAATCCTCCTGCCTCAGCCTCCCGTGTAGCTGGGTGTGCATCGTCATGCCAGGCTCCAGGGTTGTTTTCTTTCTCTCTCTCTCTCTCTCTCTCTCTCTTTCTTTCAAGAGAGAAGGACAGTGAAAGAGAGACAGAGAGAATCAATTTTTATTGAGTTTTTCACATGGCTTTTGTTGCTCTGACACTTAGTTATGTACTTGGGTGCTGGAGTTTGAACCCGTGTACTCGCGCATGCCAGGCAACCACCATAACTGCCAAGCCACTGTTGTAGCCCCCCAGGGTTGTTTCCTTAATGTAGGAGGTGAGAAGGAAGGGTAATACCTGAGTGGGAAGGAAGATTCCCGAGTCTGATTGACGGTGGACACAGACACCATCTAAGAACTCTGAACTCAAACTGATTCAAACAGCTGCAAATGAAATCACATAATAATTATCTGCTTGCTGCATTATCTCACTCTTAACTCCACACAATCCTTGATTATTAAGTGCTAATAAGATTCCAAGGGAGAGCTAGAAGTGAGGTGACGGAACAGAGCCCCAGGTCCATGGGTCCTTGCACTGCCACGGCTTCTCCTAAAGAGCTTTTCTTTGGCACCAGCCTCTTCCCCACTGCCCCTTGACCTCCCATCTCAGATGCTCTGTGATCTCCTGTTACCCTGTTGCTCAAGACTTCTCACTCTCCAGTCCCCATCCTGATGGATCCTTGAAGCCAGTCTTACCTCCCTGCCTCAGTGCCAAAGCTGGGGTTGGCTTAGCTCAAAGTGGGCCAGGGAAGTGAGAGACTCAGTGGGGACTGTCCAAGGCTTGGAGGAGGTCCCACCAGGCAGAATGTTCGGATCTCACTGGCTCTGTGGTAGGCAGGGGGCCATCGCTGCCAGACACACTTTACTTAACAGCCCTTGAGGGCCTACCCTGCAGGGTGGCTAATAGGTGCTGTAGCTGAGAAAGCACCAGCACAGAGTGGGGACACAGTCTCATGGCCAGGAGCTCAGAAGCAGGACTTTAGAGAGGTGGAAATAAATACACCACAGTATTGTGCTGGTGACCAAAACAGCAATTCAGCATTAGCTTTGAAGTCCAAGGAACAAAGCAATAGCCTGACTCCAGCGCAGAATCCAAGGTACGAACAGGCCAGTTGAGCTTGCCATGACCCTGAAGCACTCAGCTGAGTCTGCCTTTCTGCTGGCGTACTGGGGCTCAGCCTGGTGCTGCTGGTCAAACAGCTGAGTCAGTTTTTCCAATTGCAGGTCGTGACTCATCCAGTTTAGCGAGTGGTAACTAACACTTTTAAAAATAAATAAAATAGACTAGAATGGAACAGAGGAGGGGAAAAAAATAATGATGTGCCTTGTACACCAGAATTTCTGTTTGAGGTCTGAGGGTCTTGCATGGCGATGTAACACTTACTTCTTAACACTGCTGTCCAAAAGAAGGAGAAGGAGAAAGAGAAGAAGAAGACTCTTATAAACTTCTGGTTTGAAACGAAAAGATTTAGGGCAGGAAGCCAGGTTAGTCGTTCTGTGTAAAATATTTTCTGCTTTTCCCAGATGACTGTGAGCTAATGCAATAAACCAACCCAGGCGGTGGTGTGGCTAGATATGAATGAATTAAGGATTACAGCTTCCCTGCTGGAGATCTGCCACATATAGCCCTGCTTGAGAAACAGAACTGAGGAATAAAGATGGAATGCCTTTTTTAAGACACTTGTTGGAGCATCTGTAGGGTCTCAGCAAAACTGAGAAGCCTATGCAGATTCCCACAAGCCCTCTGGCCTGCTCAGACATGACCTTTCCTCCTGCTAACATCCACCAGGGCCAGCCCTGACCAACCTACACTGACACCTTTCACTCAAAGCGCAGAGTTCACATTATGGGTCACTCTTGACCTTGCTCATCCTACCAGCAGACAAACACGGGAGGACTGCTAGCAAATCCACCATTATAGCAGCATGCACAGCGGTCCCCTGTTCTAGAACTCTCCTGTGCTCTGCCTATACACTCCTCCTCCATCTCCTAAACCCTGAGCAACAACTTATCTTTATATTATTCAGAGTTTTCTCTTTCCAGAATGTCATGGAGTTCTATTCACACCACATGTCTCTTTTTTGGATAGTTTTTTTCTCGCTTATTAATATGTATTCAGGTTTCACTGGTGTCCTTTCATGATTTGGTAGTTCATTTCTTTTGAGTGCAGAATGGCATTCCCCTATCTAGGTATTCTACAGCTGATCCTAATGAAGAAAATCTGGATTTTTTGCAATTATAAAGAAATCTGCTCTCAACATGCATACACAGGCTATAGTGTGGACAAGAGTTTTCAACTTCCTTGGGCAAATATCTAGGAGTGGAATTGCTGGGTTGTATGGGAAGAATGCTTAGTTGTCTAAGAAATAACCAAACTGTCTTCCAAAGGGCCGGTACCGTCTTCTATTACCACCAGCAACGAGCGAGAGTTCCTGGGGTGCCACAACCCCGTCAGCATTCCTGTGGCCTCTGTACTGAGGGGTGTGGCGCGGAGCTGTTATTTTAGTGCCCTGATGGCGTGTGGTGGAGCATGGGGGTCATGCATCTCATTTTGCTTGTTTTTTCCCAGCTAGGTTGTATGCCATAGACCAGGTGGGTGCGTCCCTCCAAAATTCATACCCTGAAGTCCTAGCTCTCATATACAGTATCATGAGGTGAGGCTCAGGAAGTGGTCAGTTTTCATAACTGGGATTTGTACCCTAATAGAAGAGACTCTGGAGAGCTTCCTCACCCCTCTCCCACCATGGAAAGATGCAGTGGAGTCAGCTGCGTACCAAGAAGCAGGTCCTCAGTGACGGTCTGTTTTGTTGTTTTTTTTTAAGAAAGAGGGGACAGTGAGAGAGAAAGAGAGAAGCGATTTTATTTAGTTTTTCATGTGACCTTCACTCCTCGAACACTTACTTCATTGTGTACATGGTGCTGGGGTTCGAACTTGCGTCCATGCTCATGCTAGGCAAGTGCCGTAACTGCCAAGCCACCGACAGAGTCTTAAAAGCCTTAGATTCTCAGGCTCCAGAACAGAATCTTAAAAGCCTGAGGTTCCAGGCTTTTAGTAGAAGCCACCCACTCTATGGTATTCTATTATAGCAGTTTAGAAGCCACCCACTCTATGGTATTCTATTATAGCAGTGTTACTGGACTAATGTGGTCAGCAAGGGACATTCTTATTTCATCTACAGAGCTGGGAATGCCACCTCGTTTACCTTCAAAGCTGATTTCTGATATTTTCCTTTTTCTTTAATAACTAATCTTTCTTGAAAACTCTAGGTCCATTAACATTCATCTTTAATCCCTGTGGTCCTCACTGTCTTCCACGTGCAAGTTGGCACTTGGTGACACCGCTATATCACATGCCCTACACATTTCACGAGCAGCAGCCTTGTCTAGGAGGCCAGGCTCATGGTATGTAACTGTTTCACACACCCCCACACACACACTTTTTATTCTTTCCTTCCATGCCTCTGATCCCTCCTCCCACCTACCCAAGCCTAGAAGCCATGAAGAATATTACACACCTGTCAAATTGACATCAGGCCTCACCATTTCATAGGCAGAGTGAGGAAGTCTGGTGTTTGTTCTGGTCTCTGCGGAGCAGGGAACAAGATGGAAGTAGATACGCAGGAGAGTTAGTGACATGAAAGGTTGTGAAGGAAAGAGGGGAGAGACACTGGAGGAGGGGACAGTGTGGGAACACAATGCAGGGATGACCCTTGCAGACGGGAAGAAGGAGGGCCAGGCAGGGAGAATCTCAGATTGTGGCACGGTTCTCAGAAAGTCTGAGATGGTGGAGTCTCAAGCTAAAGCTTTCAGCAAGAGGAGCCTGGCGTTTCACAGGGAAAAGACACTGCTGAGCCAAGGCCCTGAGCAGAGCCATTGGGGGAAGTGGCCTGGGTACAGTTGGAGCAACGGTCAGCAGAGCTAAATGGATGTCTTTGTGACTTTCAATCCTGAAATGTTGGAATGAATCCTGAATTCAGAATCACAAATTCTGGCTTTAGGTTCCAAATGATCATTTACTGACTTTGCACATTCACTTAAATTCATCTTTATATCCTCATTTTTCAAAATGGAAATGACCAATAACTTATTGGGCATTTTGATTAATTTATGTGTCACCTTGGTTGGGCCCAGGGTTGCCCATATAGCTGGCAAAGCATTATTTATGAGTATCTGTGGTGATGCTTCCAGAAGAGATTAGTGTTTGAATCAACACACTGAGTAAAGATGATAGACCCTCCCAGGTGTGGGAGCGCATCAGCCACAGCAGACAGAGCAAACAAAAGAGGTGGAGGGAGAGTGCACTCCACCCCCGCTTCTCTCTCTCACTTCTTAAGCCAGGACGCCCATCTTCTCCTACACTTGAACATCAGAGCGCCCAGATCCTGAGCCTTCAACTTGATTGTTATACCCGCGCTCCCTCTGTCCTAAGGTATTCTGATTGCGACTGAGTTACACTACTAGCTTTTCTTGTTCTGCAGACTTCAGGACTGGGGTCTAGGACCTCTCAGGCTTCATGATCTTATGAGCTAGTCCTGATAATAAATGTCATCTTCTCTCATCTTTTGGTTGTATCTATATCTATCTATCTATCATCTATCTATCTCTATCATCTATCATCTATCTCTATCAATTATCTATCATCTATCATCTAGCTCTATCATCTATCTATCATTTATCTATCATCTATCTCCATCATCTATCATCTGTCATCTATCTCTATCATGTATCTATCTCTATCATCTATCAT
>PVKS010051574.1:0-11209 GCA_004027875.1 Aplodontia rufa | reverse complement strand
TAATTGGGTATAGGTGTCAAGAGGCCAAAAAGGATACATTTTTTTCTCTTGAAAAATATCGAATAAAGTAAAGGGGTGGGGGAATAACCTAATACTTAATCAGCCATCAGTCTTTCTCTTACTATCATTCACTTTCCTTCTGTTCTGTATAGTGATGTCTAAAGTTTATCACATAACTCTGACATACTATCACACATACCTTCTGAATCATTCCAGAAAGGTACTGTACTTATGCTGTGGCTGCAGTATGGAAAACTAGGAATGGTGTCTGTATGTAACCCTTCTGTATGCCAGACTACAGATTCGCTAGGCCTCCCAGCCCCTTGGGCCAGCCAGAGATGATTACATTCTGAAGATGAGAGAATTAATCATTACCACCCAACGTTCACGTATTCTTACTGTCTTGTTTCCTCTTAGAGATCACTGGGAAGGCCCACCATACGCAGTGACAAATTCAGGGCTCAGTGCTGGGCTGGTATATAGCATGTGTCTGGAGGCTGGGAAGGTGGCAAATGTCACCCTTCTCCTATTTCACAAACTGAGTTTTTGGGTTTTTTTTTTTGATGTGTTAAGAATCAAACTTAGGACCTTCTATATGCTAGGCAAGTACTCTACCACTGAGCTAGAATTGCAGCCGTCAGTGACTTTCTCCATAGCAGCTGGCTCTTCCAACATTCCATGGGAAGCTGGAATAAAGTGCTCTTTGCAAAGACTCATTCAGCTTTTCTCTTGCCGTTCTGTGCAGTTCAGCCAATGCTACCCCTGAATTTGAAGGTCGGGGCGGTGATGACCTTGGCACAGAGATTGCTAACACTCTCTACCGGATATTTAACAATAAGAGCAGCATCGACCTGAAGTCCCTCTGCATCAGTCCTCGGGAGCATTGCTGGGTTCTCTATGTGGATGTGCTGGTGAGTGTCACATTGCTGTACCAGCTTTGCTGTACCTTTGTGGAAGCCCTGCTGGCCTACTTTCCTCCATTCTCTTTTCCCCACTTTAGGTGGATGCTTTTATCCTCCAGGGTGAGATCACTTGGGAAAAGAAGGCCTCCTATAATAATTTTTTAAAGATAAATGCAACATATGTGTAAATGGCATACCTATAATGCCATTCTATAATAAAATTATAGTCATATCACACATAGCTCCTAAAGTTATCTATGGAAGTTATCAGGGAAGAAAGAAACATCTAGAGCTGCTCTCCAGGTGGTGCCATACAGAACGAAGGGCAGAATTCTGACTCATTGCACATTCTGCATGGAATGGTGATCAGCTCTTCTCATGGATTTTCCTGTAAACCATAACCAATCTTTTAAGAGTGGAGACTCTTACAGTACCTTTTTAATAATGAGGAAACTAAGACCTGGAGAAGTTAAGTAGCTAACCCAAGAGATCTCGTAGGGTATGCTTTCTCTTTTCAAAGCCAGGCCTGTTTGATGCCAACACCTGCCCTTGTGCTTACTGAGCCATCCTCCCTCGAAAGTGCCCTAGAGCCTGCCTGCCCTGAGTCCCTCATTTCCAGGGCAAGCTCAGAGACCCCGTCTCCTCTTGCCGTTCCAGTCCAGCCCCCCATCTGCCTCTTTCTGCTATCCCTCCTGGCTCCTCCACCCAGGTTCTGGTGCTTCACAGTAACTTCTCTCTAGCTGTAGTTATTTTTGCCTTTGTATAATGATGTAGCAGTCAGTTATTTGTTCACGTGCAGGTTCTTGTTGGGTCTATTTTATACTTTTCATTAACCTTTGTGAGCCTGCAGAATAATGATTATATCTTCCACTTCAGATTGAAGACATAAGGCTAAGCCGTTAACCAAACCGATTCTTTAATGAATGTAGAGATAATGGGGATCTTGTGGACAGAGTGAATTTCATGAAGAGAAACAGCCTGGCTGGCTCTAACTGTTGGCTTTCCGTGAAGCAGGGTAGAGCTTTTTGGATATTTTAAAATTGATTTGGTAATGGATAGAGTGTGGTCAAAAGGTAGGTAGCAGGGTGCTGGGGGGTGTGGCTTAGTATAGAGTGCTTGCCTAGCATGCAGGAGGCCCTGGGTTCTATCCTTGGCACTGCAAGAAGGTGGAGCGAGGGTAAGGGCCAGCCAGTTAGTGGTGACCGTCATCCACTGACTGCTGCTGCTTAGGAGTGAAAATGAGGAAATAACATGTCTGTTTGCCTTTTCTTTTTTTTTTTTTTTTTAAAGATAGAGGGACAGCGAGAGAGACAGAGAAAGAGAGAAACAACTTTATTTAGTTTTTCACGTGGCCTTTGTTGCTCCAACACTTAGTTGTGTACGTGGTGCTGGGGTTTGAACCCGGGTCCTCGTGCTTGCCAGGCAAGCGCCGAAACCGCTGAGCCACCGCTCCAGCCCCTGTTTGCCTTTTCTTTTCTCTTATAATTAGACTGCACCTTGTAGTGGGTCATTGCACAGGGCATGGTTTTGAGGAGGTAGAAACTGTTCACATGCAGTTCTTATGCAGTCACCCAGGGAGGTCTGAAGAACATGATGTCGTCTCTCATCCCCATCCAGAAAAGTTAGATGGGAGTGTTGTGGCACTCCTGTTCTTTGGAGATCTATTTTGTTTCTCGTTGGTGTTTGTGTACACTGGTTTTGCAGGAGAGTGGTCCAGCGATGGGGACTGCTGCAGAGCTGATGAACATAGGGACATTATCTCAACTCAGAAATAGCCCTTTTTTTCCATCAACTGGAGATGTATGGAAAATGGGAATAACCCTGGAGAGGGTGCACTGTGTCCCTGTCATCTGTAGACCTCAAAAAAAGAGAGGCAGCCTTGCTATGTAGTCCAGGCTGACCTTGAACTTGTGAATCTCCTTCCTCAGCTCCCTGTGTAGCTGAGATTAGAAGTGTGTGCCACTGTGCCTTGCTTAGACCTTTCTTTTTTTCATTTCTCTCTCTCTTTAAGAGTCAGGGACAGTGAGAAAGAGACAACTAGTTTTATATGTAGCCTTCATTGCTCTGACACTTTGTTGTGTACATGGTGCTGGGGTTTGAACCTGTGTCCTTATGCGTGCCAGGCGAGAGTTATAACTGCTGAGCCACTCCTCCAGCCCCCTAAACCTTTCTTTTTATAACTTCTGGCTTTGGGAGTTTTTCTCACATACTGTTTCAAAAGGTTTTGTTTGTTTTGGAAGAAGACATGAACTTTTGAAATGCTGTTATCCTTGATTGATGAAGTTCTTTGTGAATTATTAACATATTTCTTAAAACCTTAGCAGTGAGGTAGATCAGCTTCTGTCATTCTCGTCCTTTGCGTGTGTGGGGGAGCTCCTCTCCCGTGGAAAGTGTCTGTTCTCAGCCTCGGTGGGAATGTGCTTCGTGCATGTGAAGTGGGAATGGACTTTTGTTTGGGGCGTAAGTTTTTCTCCTAAATCTAAAGGCACACTGAGTAGGTTGAGTTCATGCTTGAAGCAAGGTGGTGGCAGTTTAGCCTTGTCACAGGGGTTATGAAAAGGACTGTCCTATGTAGATATCCAGCAGTTGGTCTGGGTAGCCTTCAGACTGGGTACGTCTTAGCTGTTAACGGGGCGCCCTCCCGTGTTCTCTTACTCTCGCTACAGGCGCATTTGTTTCCTTAGCATCTGTTGTAGACAGATGGTCACCAACTTCCAGTGTTACGTTTCTGCCCAGCTTATTATTTGAAAGTGAAGATTTAACTTCATGGAACTTTGCCTTGCTTTGGTCTCCATAGTTCCTTAGTGGCATCAGTTTTTACTCCAAGTGGAATAACGATCAGGGCTTTGCCGCACTAACAGTGTATGGTTGACCTTTGTTGTGGAAATGGGTCCTGGGAGAACCCACCTGGTCCATGGCCTTGGGCATGGGAAGCAAAGAGCAGAGGAATCTTCAGAGTTCCCTGCTGACCATAGGGATGAGGGAGGTGCTGGGCCTATGTGTCCGAGAGAACAGGAGGAAGTCCAGGGGGAGCAGGTTGTGCGTGGAGAGGCACGTTTCCCTCTTGGTGACCCATATTTCCTAGCAATGTGTTTTGGAAGATGCCTCTTGAAAGAAGCCCTTCATCCCCAAATGCTGCAGAGTACATTGTGCTGTCCTTCTAAAAAGAACCATTCTAGGCTTTGTGCATCTGAAGGGCTATGTTTGTGACCAGATGTGTATCTCTGACTGTGCTTCATGCTCACCTCTGTAACAGAAGGAATTCTTCCCAGGAGAGAGTGGACTCCGTGACCTGATGTGGACCACAGTCCTGGGGTGGCGCTAACCCAGATGCCTCTGTCTCCTGTGTCCTCCCTGCTTATTCTAGGACCATGTGGGTAGCCCAGTCTGGCAGCTTTGGGCCTCCGTACACTATCCACTCTCCCCACTGCTTCTTGACTTAACTGATATGTTTAACCAAGTTCTCAATGGGCTGGCCTACCCCGGCAGAGAGGAGGGCCCGTCTGAGCATCAGTTTGGGGATGAGAATATTAAGCATGTTATTTCAGTCCTCCTTAGGGCCACCCTGTGGGGAAACATGACTCTGCTTTACTGAGGGGGAAACCGAAGCTCAGAGGACTCAGCAAGCAGGTGGCAGAGATGAAGTGAGAGCCATGCCTTGACTGACTCCAGGAAGCACTCAGTTGCCCTGCTGTGTGCTGCGCTGTGTGCAGTCTGGGCAGGTGACCCTGAGGCCTGGAGGTGGGCTTGTTCTTCTGGCTCTGTAGAGGAAGGAGAGGTTCCAAGGCAGATTTGGGTTGATTTTAGCAGTCTAATCTCTCAGGAGCTTTGCAGTAGGAGTCTGTACTGTGCTGTACGCGAGAGAGCTTCTCTGTTCCCACCTGTCAAGTCATGGTTGGGCACAGAAAGGTTAAGTACCAGCAGGATTGTGTGGTGAAGACAGGAATCAAATCCAGGCTGCTGGCCCTCTGCCTTGTGGTGTTCTGGGTCTGAGCACTTGTCAGAGGAGACGGGAGGAGCCTGGGTGTGCGGCAAGTGAGTCGCAGTTACAAGGCCAGGTAGGAACATAGGCTGGGATCTTATTAGGCAGGCTTTTGCAAGGCTGTAAGAGAGAGGGTGTGTGGACTTGAAGTTAATGTGGAGTGCCTAAGGGCAGGAAGCAGATCTGCACTGGGTGTGAAGTGTGACGGAACATTCTAGGTATCATCATTGGCTCTGACTGGGTCGAGCTTGGGCCCAGGCATGGGGCCTGCCATCTTCCACATGACTGGTGGCCTTCAGAGTTGCCCTTCTCCTGGGCTTTGGGCTAGAGGGATGAACAACAGCATGGTCCCAGGCTTCAGGAGTTCACGGTTCAGATGACCAGGAGACACATGACTTTCTTTCTAAATGTTGGTGTCTCTCTTTTCTTACTTTGGGGGGCCCAGTTAGCTTTTGCAGGACCTCAGGCCAAGCTTCTCTGAAATGAGGACCAAGGGAGGGTCTTGCACTTGGTACAAGACATCGCCCTCCTCTGCTGGATGAGCGCACAGGTACCCTCAGCCCTTGCTCCTGGGCAGAAGCTTGCTTGAGACCTTAGTCTTTATAATCAGTGTAAAATGTGGTGGTACTTGTCGGAGCTTCTGGCTCACATGAGAGGAACCCCACAAGGACGTGCGTGACTGTAGTAACTGCAGCATCAGCGACCCCAGCGCCTTCTCGTGAGAGGCCAGGCATGTGCTCTCCAAGATTGGAGTGGCGCTCGCCGTGCAGTTGGAAGCTCTCTAGACAAAGTGAGGGTGATCAGTCCCTCCCTCAGTGCTGCCCAGCTGCTGGAGTGCCTGTGAGAGGACCACAGCAGCCAGGGCCAGCTCCACCTGCATGCGCCCTGTATGCACAGCTGGGACAAGGCAGCACTGCAGCTGGCGAGCTCACTGTGTCAGTGAGCTGTGGTCACCGCGTGCCTAGCCAGGAGAGCAGCCCTGCGTTCTCAGCTTTGTGTTATAAACGCGGACTCAGCGTTGCTGAGGATCTGTGTCGTTGAGTGGGATGCAGCAGTCGTAAGTGATGCTTGCTTTTCTTCCCCACACCCCTGTCTGTCGTAGCTGCTGGAGTGTGGCGGGAATTTGTTCGATGCCATTTCCATTGCTGTGAAGGCTGCCCTCTTCAATACGAGGTAAGCCCTCCGGAAACTGCGCCTGCGAGAGCTGACCATGGAACACTGAGGATGCTTCTGCTGCCTTTTGTTTGTTTTGTTTTGTTTTGGTGCTGGGGATTGAACCACTGAGCCACAGCCCCATCCCTTTTTTTTTTTTTTTTTAATTTTGAGACAGGGTCTCACTAAGTTGCTCAGGGCCTCAGCCTCCAGCTGCTGGGATCTGGGATTACAGGGGTGCATGACTGCTGCACCCAGCTGTGATGCCTAATCTTTAGTTCCAAAAATGAAATTCCCTAAGTTAAGACTTATGAAATATATGAATGTATTTTGTTTGTGTTGTAATTTTCTTAAATAAATGTGTACCTTGTAGAAAAGGAATACAAAACTACAGAGGCAAAAAAAAAAAAAAATAGACACTAACCACAGGCTAGCTCTCTGAAAGCTGGCCATTCTCCTTGAATGGTGTCTAGCACAGAGTAGGTGCTTGCATATCCCTCAGTTATACATATGTATGTTCTAAAACGGGGGCAGCAGCGTGCTCTGTGGCTTATGTTAAGAAGAGGAAATGATTGTGCCACTGTTGTTCAGCTTTCTAGATGGGCCATGTAAAAAGACAAGGTGCTAATAAGTTTTGGAGTTGACATTTCTTTTGACTTTGATCATATAGCTTGTCTTCCTCCTTTGTACCAAGTGCTTTGAAGTGAGTTTGTAGCATTTGAAAGTATGTACGCACATGGGTGTCTTCGCCCCATGAAAAGGCTTATGTTATGGCATTGGGGGATCCTTGGGTATTAAAAATGGGGATTAAACATGGTGTGGTAGTATACTCCTTTAATCCCAGCAACTCTGGAGGCTGAGGTAAGAGGATCACAAGTTTGAGGCCAGCCTCAGAAACTTAGTAAGATCCTGACTCAAAATAAAAAAAGTAAAAAGGGCAAGGGATGTGGCTCAGTGATAGAGCAGCCCTGGGTTTAATCCCCAGACTGCAAAAAAGAAAAAAGAAAGAAAGAAAAAATAAATAAAAGCTTCCAGGAATACAGCCTAAGGAGATAATTGAAAAAATGAGCAAAGACATGTATTCTGAGATGTTCATTACAGCTTCTCTGTAATGTTAAAAAGTTGGACAGCCTGAGTATTTCAATTTAGAGGTTTGCTAACATGGGAAACCATTGACTTGATGCAGTGTTCACAGGCTGTTTTTTGGTTTATTTCTTATACTTTACTTTTGTTAATTCTTACATTTAATATGTTTTGAAAAAAATAGATATATCCTGAAAGCATCATTATAATTATTTTTCAGTACTCATGTTATGGCAGTTTAACATATTATCTGGATTTTAGACTTTTTCTGTAGTGAATTTAGACTACAACAAAATGAAATAAATTTAGATCAGAAATTGGAGGATGGGGCTGGAGTGGTGGGCCTGGCACTCTTAGCTACCGTGGGAGCCGGTGTGCCAGATCCTACCAGCAGCAGCCTGTGCTTGGCTCTGTCGAGAAAAGGAAGTTGCCATGTGATGTATCTCGAGCCTCAGAAGTGGGTCTCTATGCGCCAGCCGGTCTCATGGGTGCCAGGGCAAAAAGAGAAAGTGGGATTCAGATGCAGCTGTTTGACTATGGGGAGGTGTTTGGCAAACTACATCAGGATGTAAAACCCAGCTGCTCAGGTTAGGCTCCGGCTCGGAGTCTCATTCCCAGACCAAGAGCAGACTGCAGCGTGCGGCCGGCTCTGTGAGAGAGACTTGGTATGGTCAGGGTCCTTCAGAGGTGTGGAAGCCACCGATAGTGTTCTGTAACCCTTCTGCCCAGCCATGTTGCAGCCAAAGAGTTGGGGAAATAGATGGATACAGTGTGTGAGTGTGTGCATACACATGTATACATGCTTTTTAAAATTTCTTTTTTAGTACCAGGGATTGAACCCAGGGACGCTCACCCACCAGGCCACGTCCTAGCCCTTTTTATTTTTTATTTTGAGTCAGGGTCATACTAATTTAAGTTGCTGAGGCTGGCTTTGAACTTGCAGTCTTCCTGCCTCAGCCTCCTGAGCCGCTGGGATTACAAGTGTGCGCCTCCACGCCCGGCTGCATGCTGATTTTTTAGCATACCAACGCAAGTGTAAACTGGTTACTGCCTTGTTCAAATAGTGTATTAGTTGGTACTTATATCCTGGGGCCCTGACTTGGAGGTTCTAACTAGGTCAGAAGCTAGCAGGACTCCTCAGCCCTTCTGGACTCTCCTGGCTAAGCTCATCTGCTCCTTACACTGCCACATGTAGGAATGACCTAGGAATGACCGGCAGGGCTGAGTCCCTTTGGGCTTTTGTCAGAGGAGCTGGGAGGAGCACCAACGCCGTTCCCATACGGAGGCTGCATGCACCACCTCTCCCTGGTTCCCCCTCAGACTGCAGTGGTTGGCATTTTGGTTGAAGCATTTTTCTTGCACCCAGCTCAACAAAAGGAACATTGGCAGCACCCCAAAACACCCCACCGCTGCCCCGTGCAGCCGTTGCTCTGGGGGTGATTCCACTGTAACAGAGCAGTTTAGTTTTGTACTTGATGTGAATGGAAGTGCACAGTGTATTTTGTGCTCACCTTGTTCTTGTGGATTGTTTTGAGACCTCTGTATCATTGCCTGTAGTCGCCCATGCTTTTTGCCAGATGGCATTCCATTGTGCGAATGTGGCACAGTTTATCCATTCTGCTGTTGACAGGCAACTAGGTAATTTCCAGTTCTGTGGTGTTTTGTTTTTTTTTAAAGAGGGACAGAGAGAGAGAATCAGTTTTATTTAGTTTTTCATGTGGCTTTCGTTGCTCCAACACTTAGTTGTGTATGTGATGCTGGGGTTCAAACCTGAATCCTCGCACATGCCAGGCAAGCTCTGAACCGCTGAGCCCCTAATTTCCAGTTTCTATCTAAATAGTCCCGGATGTGACATTCTTGTAACCTGTCTTTTGGTGCACATATCTGTCCGTTTCTGTTGGGGCCTGGCTGTGTCTAGCTTCAGTGAGTGCAGCAGAGCGGTCTCCCCAGTGCCTCTACCGGTTAACACTCCCACCTGCACCACCTGAGTGCTGGGTCGCTCCACTTCTCTGGATTGTTTGGAGTTTTACCGTTGGTCCTTCTGGTGCTGCTGGCTTTCACTTCTCTGAAGCATGCTGAAGTTGAGCACCCTTTCGTGTGTTTATTGGCTGCTTGGATCGCCTCTTATGAAGCTCATGTCTTTGCTCATTTTTCTCCTGGGCTGTCTATCTTTTTGCTATGTTTGGTAGGAATTCCTCATGTAATGTTTCAGGCATATGTTTGCCATTATTTTCTCTACTCTGGATTATCTTTTTAGTTACAAAGTGGTATCTTTTGATGAACAGAAGTTCATAATCTTAATATAATTGAATCTATAACTTTTTCCTTTATAGTAAGCACTTTCTGTGTTCTGTTCAAGAAATGTCTTCTCCAAGGTCATGAGAATGTTCTCAGCTTTTCTTTGAAAACCTTGTTATTGCTGGCTTTGGTGGTACTCATCTGTAATCCCAGTAGCTTGGGAGGCTGAGAGAGGAGGACTGCAAATTTGAGGTCAGCCTCAGCAATTGAGCAAGGCCCTAAGCAATTTAGTGAGACCCCATCTCAAAAATAAAAAAGAAAAAGAAAAGGCTGGGGTAAAGGCAGGGTGGCTCAGTGATAATGCAGAAGCACCCCTGGGTTCAATCCCCAGCATCAAGAAAAAAACCAGCCCTACTGTTTTCATTTTGTTGGTTTGTGTTTCATTCTGTTTTGACCAGAGCTTTGCTGTATTGTACAAGCTGTCCTTGAACTCCTGGGCAAGTGATCCCTCTGCCTCAGCTTCCACGCAGCTGCTACAGTAGCTGCTTGCTATAGATTTTTGTATGTGGTGTGAGAGAGGAATTAAGACTGACTTTTCCCCCTGTGGCTCTGATCAGCCCAGCGTTGTCTTCTAAAAGACCTCCTTACTTCGCAGCTCTCCTGTGTCACCCAGGCACTTTTATTTATTTATTTTTAAAGAGAAAGATTTTTTATTTTTCATCTTTTTGTTTTGTTTTGTTTTAAGAGACAGGAAAGAGAGAATCAACTTTATTTAATTTTTCACCTGGTCTTTGTTTCTCTGACACTTTGTCGTCTGTGTGGTACTAGGGTTTGAACCAGGTCCTCACGCATGCCAGACGGGTGTGACAGTGCTGTGCCACTGCTCCAGCCCCTGGCCTTCGTTTTTCCTCCACTTAGCTGTGTGTGTGGTGCTGGGGTTCCAGCCTGGTCCTTGTGCAAGGCAGTCAACCGCTCTACACTGACTACCTCTCCAGCTCCAATTTTTATTTATTTATTTTTGGCACCAAAGGGTGAAACCAGCAGTGGGTAGGCCCACTGAGCCACATCCCCAGTGCTTTCCATGTTTTAAATTTTTTCTGTTTTGAGACAGGGCTTCGGTAAGTTGCTGAGGCTGGTGCCCCTGCACTTCTGACAGGGATGACGGGGACGAGGACATAAAGCACAGGCATAATTGTAAATTTCTTGCATAAGACAGGGATTTCAACTCCTGTTCTCAATGTCAAGAAAAAGAAGTTCTTCTAATAAACATGTTTTTTGTTTTGTTTTGTTTTTTCCCCTCGTGATGGGGAGTGAACTAGGGCCTTACCCATTAACTGTTGGCCCAGCCTTTTTTTTTTTTTTTTTTAAAGAGAGAGGGACAGTGAGAGAGACAGAGAAAGAGAGAAACAACTTTATTTAGTTTTTCACATGGCCTTAGTTGCTCTAACACTTAGTTGTGCACCTATGTGGTGCTGGGGTTTGAACCTGGGTCCTCGTGCTTGCCAGGCAAGCGCCGAAACCGCTGAGCCACCGCTCCAGCCCCTTGGCCCAGCCTTTTTGAAAATTTTATTTTGAGGCAGAGTCTTGCTAAGTTGCCCAGGTTGGCCTCAAATTTGCAATCCTCCTGACTTGTTCTCCCAAATACCTGGGGTTACAGGCATGTGCCACTGTGCCCAACCTAAGTGGAAATTTTTATCATTTTTTTTTTTTAAGAGAGACGGACAATGAAAGAAAGAGAATGCATTTTATTTAGTTTTCATTTGGCTTTTGTTGTTCAAACACTTCGTTGTGTATGTGGTGCTGGGATTTGAACCTGCATCCCCACCCTTGCCAGGCAAGCGCTGAAACTGCT